>QVOA01019257.1:0-32594 GCA_014825685.1 Pseudomyrmex cubaensis | reverse complement strand
GAGGAAGAAGGAAGAGGAGGAAGAGGCGATCTCGTGCAAAAAGTATCCTGCGTTTCGCTTCGATTCGGAAAATTGCCGCGGCGCGGATTAAGAAGTGAAACGGCTTTTATTACGGCCGGAACGGTAGCTTCGCATTCCGCGCCGAATGGGAAAAAGGCCGCGAGCGAAGCGGATGGATAATAATGCCCGTAAGTTGCCCGGTTCGCGCTAAACGCGCCGTGCTATACCCGCGTACAGTTAACTACGGGTATTACGGTCTATCGTGCTTTTAATAGCCGGCTTAACATTCCTCTTTCTCTCTATCTCTCTCCCTTTTCGTCCTTTCGATTCGTAGGACCTCTCTGTACAGCGTTCGCGTGTACAAACTTGCTTGTAAATGTACGACTGTGCTCGTGCTATGAATCGGGATGATTAGTCGAGGCCATATTCAATAGGCATTTTTTTAAATATAACTCGCAATATGGAAGTTTAGACACAGTAATATCTCTTTTGTTATAAAACCGCGGTTTTTTTTTTAATCTAAAATACGAGAATATTTGTTATTTTTGTAAAAAAAAAAAAAAGAGCTAGGTTTTTCCTTATTCCTTACGAGACATCAACAGGATGCGAGATACGAGCGATAAAAGTCTAGAAGCTTCGCGTCATCCATCCTTTCGGAATGCAATATAAAGCTGTTTGCTTTTACGCGTGCGAACGGCAAAAAAAAAAAAAAAAAAAAAAAAAAAAAAAATATATAAAAATATAATAGGAAACGTAACAGTCGCTTTTTTTTTAGTTCTGTTCTCATGGTTTTTGTTTTCGCGAAGATGTACAAGTTTAAATGAAAAAATTATGAATTAATCCACCATGAAAACGAAAGAGGTTGAGAAGGCCGGGGAGGGAGAGATGATGAAGGAATTTCGTGCGTGAAAGATATCTTCTTCCGCAATAATAGCCGATCGTTCTTTTTAATTGCGAGATGGCCGGGACCGTATCGGACGATTTTTCATTCGTCCGGTTACTTCGCTAATGGAACCATTTCTCGTGCAAGGTGATTTCCGCTCGTTTCGCGTATTAACGTTGTAACAGCGTAACACGTACCGTTACTCCCGTTCGCGTTCCGGCGCGATGCCCGTAGTTTGTCATTCTGTTACTTTCCCGCGAACGGCGAAATAGGCTAAACCACGTACGCCACGCGGACGAACGAATCGTCACAAATCTCGAAGCCTTTAACTCCGCGAGCGTTGATAGCTGTTAATCGATCTGCATTAAAGGTGAGCTCCATCCTGGAAATTCTGTGTGTATTGTTAAACAAAAGCCCGAGAAAGCCGCTAAAATGTTTTTTTTTTTGCTTCGCACGCGTCGATGACATAGTAGTTTTTGTTTTAATAAACTGTAAACATATTTTATCGTTTAATATCTACTGACGTGTGAGAGAACTGTTACTTTTTTTTAAAATAAAGTCGATATTAATAATCGAGAGACAAAAAGCACAATTGAAGAGTAAACTTATCAGCAAATGATGTGCTTAATCGGATCGAAATGTCGTTCTAATTAGTGTCTCATCACTTATATTATTTTCTTATCGTTTTATTTTAGAAATTTGTTTAGGAATATATTTCTCTTTAAATTTATCTCACGCGGTAACCTCGAGCCACGAGATTTTCCTCTTCCTCATTCTCCACCTCGGGGAAGACGCCTCATAGACAATCCCTACTCGTCTTCTCTATCCTGCAGAAATTACATTGCGGAGTCGCATCGACGCGCACAATTTGTATGTAAACGTAGTGTTCACGCCGAAGGGATTCAAGGGATTTGCGCGGTAACGGTTTCTCTCTAGCAGGTGTCCTTCCCGGTACCCCCGGATTCTCTGCCGTATAACGTATCATAGATTTATGCGATGACGCGAGCGCGCATCGTAGATAAATCGCGCGAAAGTTCGTTCCCGTTTTCGCATGCGGGACGGACGCGACTCTCGCAGTAATGCGAGCAATTTATTCGTTACAGCCGGGTCCGATTCAAGTTCGGCGCGGCGACGACGACGACGTCGCGCGGCGCGTCCCCGATGCCCTCTTATTCAAATCGGTATCTTCCAGGAGCAATTTTCGATCACAACAACGGTATTGACAAAACCGTTCCCCTTCATGCAAAATGTATGAGAGACCGGATCTCGGCTTTTTTCCTTCGTTCGACAACCTGCGACGGGGGAGGGAGGGATCGCAATCTTTCGAACCTCGAAGAGATTCGCCGTCGAAAAAAATACGAAACCTTCGTCCGTCCTCGCGACCGTCTCTTTTTCGAAAACTTGCACGCGATGCATACGCGTCTTCTTGTTTAACACTTGTCTCCCGCAACCCTGTGCAATTATCGTATAAGAAATATCTCGGGGAATTGAATAATAATATCTGTTAGGTGTGGGAAAAACAATCGCGAATCCTCGTCAGTATCGAGAGTTATTGTATTCGGACAGTAAAAAAAAAGAAAAATCCCCCGCGTCAATACTCGACGCTACCAAAGTGTGAATTTATGAATCTCTCTAGCAATTACATTGCCGCAACACGACGTTTATGTTTGCATGTTTCTCTCGTATTTTGTGCGCGGGTTTTTTTTTCCCCGAGGAAATCGGAAAGCATGCAATTTACGTTCATCGCGACTAAAGTGCGAAAAGTTCAGAGAGAAACGAAGTGTGATGCAACTACGTGTGAGTTACATCCGCAAACAATGGCTCATTATCGGGCGCTCAAATCGCAATCGCATGTACTTTAAACACTTCTCGTCGGCTTCTTCTCGTCGCAATTATGTCGGAGCATCATCAACGTCATATTACACACGGTTGCGCACACCTTCTTCTTTCTCCCGTATCGTCGATCGAAAGACACACGCAACGTATAATTTCCCCGCGTCCGTCGCTGTGCAGTCAAAGGAAGGGACTCGGGGGCCCTTCGAAATTTCGTTTTGCGTGACTTTTGTTCGGGTGGCATTTATATAAAAGAAATCGAACAGTGTATATTTTTTTTTTTTTTTTTTTTTTTTTTTTTTTTTTTGAAAGGATAGCATTTTGCGTCACAAAACTTGAATGCGATATTGCGCGCATCAGATGTGTGTAATCAAAATCATCTCATTTTCGCTCTCGTTGCTTTTGACATTTTTTGCAAATGTGTTCAAGACACACACATACAGATTCTCTTCAGAAAAAAAATATCTGGTTTTTGATACTTCACGCAAAAATTTCAAACTGATGTTTTTCTGATTTTAGCAAATGTTTATTTGTTGCTTATCGCCCGCTCGCGTTTCGTACGCGCGTTAATAGAGTTCGTTTTTAATATCCCACGAGCACAATTCTCGATGTTTGTTATTTCACGAGAGCGCTCCAATTCGGTGTTCGCCTTGCGAGAATGCCAAAAGCGAATCATTTCAAATCGCAATTACGGGCCATGCTACCGCTTCCGGGATTTCGTGGTAGCATGCCGATGTGCTTTTCCGGCCGCAGCGGCAGATTAACATCTGAAAGATAAATCTTTCGAGCTTATAACCTTTGTCTTACACTTCTCCCATAATGTTTTAATCGCGCATTTATTTGTCAATAAATATTAACTCGGAGAAAAAGATAGACGCAAAACGGCAGCAACGATCCAGCAATGAAAAGAGAGTTTATAATTGAAAACTCTGATTTTAATTTCGACGTACATCGTCGAAATCGATTTTTAGATCCGCTCTCTGGGCGGAGACTCGCTCGTTTTTACAATCGTGTTGCCCTCCCGCGACTCCCGCCGGCAATTATCGTATATCCGGTGCTTAGAGCCCGCAACATTTAAGAGGGCGCCGGGTACACGAGTTGCAACTCCGAGAGTGGATAAGAATGCACCGCGCGCGGCCAATTACGCGGCGCGGCTGAGAGCGGCTGCCGCTCGCTTCTCAGGACGATACTTCGTGTTTTGCGTACTGTATCGCTCCTCGTCTTCTCCTCGTCTCTATTTCTCTCTCCCGTCGTCCCTCTGCCGCCGCGTTTACTTTTCCTTTCGCGCGACGAGAAGGCAAGTTGCTTCGACACGCTTCGATACGCTTATGAGTCGCGCGAGGAGCTATCACCTACGGCAGCCGTTTAGAAATTTACATTTATCATACTTAGCGTCTATAAGCTATTTCTCACGACGCCAATCATGTAACCCGCCAGCGTTTATTCAATAAATCGAAGAGCAAATTTTCGCACAGCGAAACTCGCAAAAACGTCTTCAGCAACTTGCGAGAGAGAAAGAATTTACACGCTGTTCATTTAATAACGCATTCATTTTACAAAAAAAAAAAAGAAAATCGATATAAAACTCTGTCGCACTTTTTCGTGAATACCGATGATAACAAAGCGCGGGGAGATAATAACGAACTTGACTTCTTAATTACTTTCACGTGGTGCTCATTCTCTCTGTAATCAAAGCGAATCTAATTCAAAAAGCTCACCTCGAAAGATTTATCTTCGAAAATGAGCTTTTATAATGAAATATTCACTAAAGGAAACATCAGTTTTATCAGTTTTATAATCTTCGAAGGTTGAATTTCTCGAAAGGAAAATGTTATCCTTCCGGCTATCTGCATAAAAAAATATCCGTATATAAACGGGGACGGGGATCGAAAGCGCGAAGCGAATTGAGATGCGAATTGAGAGAGAGTGGAGCCTCCGAGCCTCCCCGAGCGCGCACGCGTGGCGGCGGACGTTACTCTCTCGCAGTTATTATTCACTCTTTCACCTCCCACGCTCGGCTTTTATTCGAATACGAGTGCGCCGTCCGAGGCGTCATAACTGCACTCGATCACTCGCCGCTCGCCGCCGCCGCTGCCGCCACGCATTTTTCTTCCGCCGGACAATGCGTGAATATCCCGTGGCATGTTCTGACATTCTTATGCTAAGAGACCGTCGCGTCGACGACGGCTAACGTTACTCAGGTGACGCGATCTTTCACGCGGCCGATTTTCACGGTCGGTTACAATAGAGTCACGCGTAATTACTTTTAACGCGTACTCTGTTATTATTACGTTTTATTAATTTCAAGTTTATTTTCTCTGTTTAATCGCGCGTCATATTTACGGACACCGCGTTATTAGCGACGATCGCCGTCCACGCGACAACCGAGGGGTTAACGAACGAGGAGACGTTAAATTGCGCAAGCCACCCTGCCCTTCTTCTCTCGTAAACACATCGACGTGATGTAAATGCAACCGCGCGCGAGCGTGTGAGTGAATGAGTGTGTACGCGATGCGATGCGTGCGCCGGACACGGCTCTATTTTATGCCGAGTTAACTCCTGTGAGAAAAATCCGCATTCAAGGCCGCGTGGTGCTTAACCCTTCGAGAGAAAAAGAGATAGAGAGAGAAACAGCGCGCTTCGGAATCTTGGCCGATTTTACGACGACGTGACGCGCATAGAAAAAAAAAGTTTTGATCCTTGAATCCAACGAAAAGACTCGGAGATTTCTGAGTTTTTTCTCGTCCTCTTATTTTTAGTCGAATCGTACACGCGCGAATTTATCGCGAGCGACTTATTTGCGCTGCTATTCGCGATTGAACTTAATCATTAAGATATTTATGTCATTAATGGAATATTTCTCTCTCTCTCTGTCTCTGTCCTGCACTGTAAATCTCTCTTTAACGGATTAAATGTGACGTATAAAGCGATCTTTGCTCAGTTCTCGGCATGAGAAGTGCGCCGATAAATGAAAGGTCGAGCGGGTGAAGACGGTGTCACGTTTCTGGTATTTAAAAGTTACCGATTTTCTACGTATAATAATATATAAATGCATAGAATGAGAGACGCGCTCGCTCGGAGCGTTAATCTGATGATTTCGGACACACACGCGTACGTGTGTGTTGTTTCAACGACATAACTCAATTTCGCTGAATGTTAAATCCCGCGCTTTCTGTTTGACGATATTTATGGAGTTATGCGGCATAATGCGTCGTTACGTTAATCGACGGTATGCGTGACGTTATAGAGAGAAGGAAGAACAATTTATGGGCATAACGCGGCTTAAGAAAACGTGACATATACCTCTTCTCCGTTCACTTGCCCCCTTCAATCACTATTCACGCGATAGATTCCTCGGAGTTAGACACAATGGGAAATAATTTATCTATGGGAATAACTCAAGCTAAGA
The DNA here is from genome assembly GCA_014825685.1 of Pseudomyrmex cubaensis. Lineage (NCBI taxonomy): Eukaryota > Metazoa > Arthropoda > Insecta > Hymenoptera > Formicidae > Pseudomyrmex > Pseudomyrmex cubaensis. The sequence goes on along the minus strand of QVOA01019257.1, from coordinate 26,469 downwards.
ACCCGGAGAATGAGAGAGAGAGAGAGAGAGAGAGAGGAGGAGAGAGAGGAGAGACTCGCGAGAGATACTTTCATCCGCACTGTGCGCGGTCGTGCGGTCGATATTCGCGCTAGATCTCTCGACGTCCGATACCAGCCCGGGTATATAAAGCGCACTCCACACCTAACGCGATAACGCACGCGTCCGTCTGGCCGACTGACAGGTGAGGCTACATTCAATTTTTGTAATCGAGCCCGAGAGGGCTCTCTCGCGCTCTCTCATCCACTACGCTCCTCGTATGGATTCGGCAGTTTCGACCCCCTTTGTGTCTGACAGTTAAACCGCAGCCATTATTCTCTCCCGCCCCGTTCTCTCTTTCTCTTCCGTCTTGTTCTATCGTGTTTCGTCCTACATGGCTCTCTCTCTCTGTCTCTCTCTCTCTCTGTCCCTCCCTCTCCTTTCAGGCAGTATCCTTTCTGCAGGCAGCAGCAGCAGCAGCAGCAGCAACACTGGTACAAAGTCCAGTCGTGCGCTTCGATAGCGGTAGATAACCGACACGAGCAGGATACAGAGCGAAGCACCAATTAGGAATTAGATTTCTCCGGGATGCCGGATCTCTTTATTTGCTCTCTTGGCGTGCCTCTATGTTCCCCGCTGCGATCTCTCCGCCGGCACCATCGGCAGAAGACACACGTACGTACACGTACGTAATGTGTACCGGCGCTCCGCGAGCGGCCTTCGTATCGTTACAAGCAGGGCTGCATCCGCTTTTCTTCCGAGAAAACTGACGAAGAGACATTCGCTTCGCTGACACGACGGAAAACTTGCGGTAAGCGATAAAATCAATAACTCCGCGCACTCCGGTTTTTTTTTCTCATAAAAAAAACCATTTTGTTTTTCAATTATTCTCTCACGGAAAACCCGTATTTTCTCATCGAACTGAAATCCCTTCGAAGATGAAAATATATAAAAAAAAAAGAAAAGCAAGATAAAAGTTTTCAAGGCGCGATAGAAAGAATATTTTCCACTGCTTTTGATAAAGCCGTCTGTGTTCGAAAGTTATTACCGAATAATCAACAATACGCGCGTGGAGAGTGGTTCGGTTTTCGCGCGAATATGTGTATGATTAGTGGAGTCGGCTGTTTGTGCGCTCCGCGGATGCAAATGTGCGGTAGGGATTTCACGTGTTGCGGCCCTGCCGAGTACGAGTCCCAGGCAGTAAGTGTCGCGCGAGTGCAACGAGAATACACGCGTACGGAGAGAGAGAGAGAGAGAGAGAAGGAGAGGGAGAGGAAGAGAGAGGGAAAGAGAGAGAGAGACACCCGCAGCTAATGAACGCTGAAAATTAGCCGCTATCTATTCATCTGCCTGGTAGCCGCATCCTGCGGCGAGAAACGCTCGAGGGGGAGAGAGAAACAGGCAGGAAGAAGAGCGAGGAGAGGAAGAGGGAAGAAAGGCATGCGAAAGCTACTGCATTCTGTCGTGTGGGGCACGTAGCTTCTGCGAGATTAAACTCGATCGTTCCGCGGACGAGGCATTAAGGGTTAAGTAATGTCGCTCGCGTCCTGCGAGATCAATCGCATCTAATAGATGTCCTTTGCGTATCTCAGCGCGAATACCGCCTCTTTGCGTGCGCAAGCCTTGCTCCCGGATGCTGCGATTCTCGCGGGACTTGTTCCTCGCAACACGATAATTTATCTATTTGCGTTGTTTTTCGCGACGCGGCGGGGCGCGGTAAGATTGAATGTTTGTTTTTTCCCTCGAAGAAGGGAAAAAACTAAAATGCAGAAACTTTGCACTTGATCTATATCTATCAAGTTTCTTCCGCGAGCAGCAAACAAATTTGAATTAAACGAGCGTTGTATGAATTTTATTCTTTTGTCGATTATAATTTTTTTTTTACGGGATAAATTTTTTCTTCTTCCCCGATACATACGTACATTCAAAAAATACAACTAACAAATAAGAGGCGAAACACCTTGAGAATATCAAAACCTTCCTCACGCGTGATTTTCTGCAACGTTGTATTTACTCGTGCGGCTTAGCTTACTCCTACGTCGTGGCGTGTGAGAAAAATGGACTCAGCAAGCCCGTCTACGTGTACGGGTTCGTTTTCAGCTCTACTACGTGCAACGTCAGTATTAGTTCCGTTTAATTAGGTAGGTAACGGGGGATGGGAGGAGTGGAATTGGATCGGGCCAGCGTGTAGAGCGTAATCTAAGAGATCCCGATTGATCGAGACAGAGAAGCTCTCTCCCTCGCAGTCTCTGTTCACGATAATAATATCTGCACGCTCGATCACGTCGTCGCACGAATGTCGTCGCGTAACGGGTTTTGTTCTCTTTCTCTCGGGTCAATCGCGATGTCACGATCGACGATTTTCAAGTAGTTCGATATATTTGCATCAACGTAGCTTAATAAGAAAGTGTTTTTCCTCTTTTCAATTCAAACCGAACATCTCGACTCCGGGAACAAAAGAACGCACAAGCAAAGAATTGAAAAGTAAAAGCGGCTCTCTTAATGTTTTAATACGTGGCGGCATCACAGCATTGCGAGAGGGACGGGAAGAGGTTTGAACATTTCGATCTCAGACATCGAAGGGCGAAGCGTGGAGAATCGCCGGACGGTCGAGAGAGCAAAATAGAGTGAGCGAGAGGAAGAGAGAGGGAGACAAGAAGGTAACGTGTCGACTGGTGCCTTGGCGCTTTCCCACTTCTCTTCCCTCGCAACCACTCTGTCCGTCTTCGTCCGTGATGTAGTCGATTTCCATTCGGCTCCCATGCGTTATGCATGGCGGCGGTGTAATTCGCCCGGCGGTTGCGGACGTACATATCAAAATTAACGCGCCCTTGGCGATGCGGAATTTCCATCCCTCTCGAACAGCCGAAAAGGCATGTCGGTATCTCTGAAAATCCAGCGCTGCCAAAGCCGAGCCGGTCGGCGGCGGAATTTGCATTACTAATGCGCAAACTGCGTCAAACGAAATACACCAAAGTGTTTTACGACGTATGAACGGGACGCGAGCTGAATAAAGGCAAACGCGCGCGCGTATACATATATATGCACGTGTGTCACTGTGTGTGTGTAGAGATGTGCAGAGCATACGAGGCCCAATCATTCAATTAACTCTGTCCTATACGATCCTCTTGATGTGATTTTATTTAATAAAGCTAATGCCGCTTATGGTCCCGCAATGGCCACGACTGCGCCTTCATTAACCCTTTCGCTACACGACGTGGTCCAGTTGAAACCAGCGTGCACCTTGTGCCGGGCGTTACTAAGCGCAGCGCAGTTATAATCGTGACACCCGTAATCCCGCGTTTCTCGCAACAGAATATATGCATTATTCTATTAAAGTCTATCTTTTAACCACTGAAAATGGAAAGCGCAATTTCAAGTTGTCATCGATTTTAATTTCCGTTCGCTTATAATGGCAGTCCGATGTGTGACAGTGATCCGTTTAAATGAGTTCGATACACCTGAGAACAAACTATTGAATAAATCATTGAATTGTTTTTACGTTACTATTTTAAGTTAAATAAATCTGCTATTGCCACACATTTATCACCGATCAGTTTTGCTTTTTCGTTATTACCCAAAAATTAATTATATGAATAGTAGTGACATTTGCACGTTGAATTTTAAAATTCAGAGCGATAACAAATTTAATGATTAGAAATTATTACATCGCCGATTTGCAATCACAAATTGATTTTAGCATCAATCTGTGCTCTCGAAAATTAATTGACATGTTGATGTCCTTGATTTCGGATGGGAATGGAAACGCCTATCCTAGTATAGCTACTTCTAGGTATACGTGTCGTAACGAAATAATACGAACGTGAATCACAGAGTCGCCCGAAGCGTCTAACAATTAATTTTTCGACCTTAAATGGCAATCTATTTTTTACACAGTTTGATGGCAAGAAAAGTTGTAATAGAATAAGCGATAAAAACTGCAACTGGAATTTTTGGCGCGTCTTTAAAACTCGTATTCAGAAAAAGTGCGATTTAATGACATTCATAGACATTCCGAGGTGGTTTTTAACCGTGTCCTCTTTTTTTTCTCACGGCACGCTTTAAAACGAGACGCAGGATGATGAGAGAAAACGAATAGAGAAGTTCCGAGACGAGATATTTGTGTAATGGAAGTTCCAGACTGATTACCTCATGTATAAATGTACGTGATATATAACTAATTCCATCTGGCGCGATTAGACGCGGTCGGTCGTTTTTAATTGCACGGCCGTTAACGTCCAAGTGGGTCGTAACCCTGTGACACGGGGGAGAGGGGAAAAAAGTCGATACAGCATCGTTGCCGGTGTTTTTGTCGCGTCGGTGAGATTTAATAATCGCTCGCACATTCGATCTGTCGTGCGCGATTATTGCAGCTGAGATACGTACACACAAAACTCCTCGACAACGCGCGCGTGTGAAAAAGCGCTGTAGCTTTTTGTCGAGAGTATTTTTCGACGGATAAAAATAAAAACGCGCAATGACGCCGATATAAATATACCGCGCAAGTTTTTTATGAAGAGACTGCAATCGAATCCTTTGATATTGGTGCATATTACATTGCGCAAATAACTAAAATTCCACCGTTTTCACGGTCTAAAAATACAGAGACATTGGAGGAATGAAAAAATATATATACAATTTTTTTTTCCCAGAAAAAAAGTTTTATTCGCACGTGCGACAGTTTATTCTGCTATATGTAACATAACAGGCAACCGCTGTGCAACAATCGATCGTGTCTATCGCAACGCGGTGCTATTAAGTCAGAAGCAACACTATACACATCACACAAATCTGAAATATCTCTCCTGTAATGAAATTTCGATTCTAAACAAATTTCGCACATACACACGAAGTGAGGGAAAAGCAGCTATTCCTTTTTTAGTTTCTCATTATAACGTGATGAGAAAATAAAAAAGGCATCACGTCTTCGAATCTTTCTGCGATCTTTTTATTTTCTAACAGAAGAAATAGAAAATAGAAAAATCTCTCCGTTATTGGAGTACGAGACGAACAGACGACGAAGATTCATAAGAGCCGGTTAATTATTGTCGCAGAACGACGTCAGCGAATACAGACACGCTCTCGATCGACGGAGAAGACTCGCAGACGCGACGCGATCGATCTGTGCACAAGCGCTAATAATCGTCGCGCATTGTTCGGCGTCCTATGTTCGGAGCGGGTTTTACCGATATGACGTGCGACAATGCATTCTTAATATCGGTTCGCGGAGCGCGACCGATGGATTATCGTAATGAGAGTTCCTGAAGTATCTAGTTACACGCGCGCGCGCGACTTGACTCCGACGAGCTCATCTCTCGGAGCTCGCAATGTGAATAGAAAACGCTCCGGATGATATTCATCTCAGTAAACTTATCGTTGTTATGCGCGCCCGCATCGCTCTTTTGAAAAAGAAAAAAGGTCACGTCACGAGAATTGACGAAAACACGTGCGAGCTCTTTCACGTGCGAACATGACATTGGAATCTCGGAAACATACGTATATGTGTGCAGGTAAATTTTTCAAGATGCGATTCATTTTTCATAAATGAAAACCACGAGATTAGCATCTGCTTCTGTCATAAATTTTAATACGAACGATGCAATCACCAACCCATACTCGATGCACATTCGAGTTGCAAACTAAAATTTGGCTCAGATAAAGGTCATACACTTGAACTTAATTAAAAACCAAAGTTTTGTCGTATTTACCTGCACATGGAATAATTATATTTTGTTAGAACCGCTAGATATAATATATATATATACCTTGCGTACTCGCTCGCTGTATGTATGTCGTTGCGCTATGGAGTAATTTAATGATACAATATTAATTAAATATTATTTTGTGTACGCATGACGTTAAATATGCGTCACAATTAATTTATGCGTATACCGTGTACGCGCGCGGAATAAATTACGCTTGTACGTCTCGCGTCAAGTTTGTTTCTCTAATAAAAAGTCAGAGGTTTTCTCAACAAAAATTTAATATCTTTTTTTTTTTAGTTTTTTTTTTTTTAATTTTGTCTCGTTTACTGAATTTTTCAGCGCCGTAGAGTTTCTCTTCTGCGTTGCAGAAAATTTACAAGCGCTCTTTCAAATATATACATTATTTAAGACAATTGTAATGCATTGTCGAAGTCTCTCTCTGTGATATTTGGCGTGTGTACATGTGTGTGTGTGTGTGTGTGGAAAAATGTGCGTTTAAAGCCGCTATCACATATTTATAACACCCGCAACTGGAATAGCACACGGCGCATTCAACAGCGACGATTATATTCGCGTCCGAAATAAATATAATACGTACCGCACGCGCGAGAACCGCGTTTACATTATTGAAATATGCTCCAATTGCGTACGATATAAATCGAGTGGCTTTACATTTCTATCAGTTCCGATTCAAACGCCATCATCGATTCGGAGCCATTAATTATCAACGCGATGCAATTAATTCCTTGAACCGCAATGACTCCATTCTGTTAACTCCAGTATATGCAAATCTTTCCTATAACAATAACACACACGTGCTCTCGCAGATATAACTAATGTGACGTTTTCAAAAATTAACGCGATAACTGTTTCAATCACGTCAACGTCAGTGATTGTCATTATTTTCCACCTCTTGTTGAAAATACTCACGATATAATGTCACACAAAATTTATATCCATCTCACGTAATTACACCTACCTACGCTATTTGACACAAAACAGGAGATAACAAAAAGATAACAAAGTCGACAGTGTCGCAAAAAAAACGGATTCTCGTAAATATCAGCGAATCTCAGTTAATCCGCTCATGTTCACTGATATTTACCTGCTTATCATTTTTTTTTTCTTTTTTTATCGAGCCTGCAACGCGCGAGTTTCTGCGCTAATTATCTCCGCGCTCGGAAATACCGGGGAAAATCGGTCATATCGCGCCGGATAAATCGCGTTTATGCGTTTTCCACGAATCCCGCTTGCTATACACATTCGTTCCGGTTCACGTGTGCGCGCTGGAAAGCGAAAACGCGCGGGGAAAGTGAAAACTCTCCGACGGAGACTCAGTCAGCAGCGACGGCGACCCAATGAGTCAGACGAGACGGCCGAACGAGCTTACTTTTGAATATTTATACGCGCGCCACCCACTCGCGCGAATATTAATTCAACGGCGGGCAAAGAGAGCTCGAGAGTGTCTGTCTACGCGCGAATGACGCGCACACGCGTGCCGCAAAAACAAACAATCGTCATTGTCTGCATAATTAGCACGCTTATACACAAATTGCAAGCGGTTGCATTGCGATTTTGCGCGGCCAATCCTGTGTGTGTGTGTGTGTGTGTGTGTGTGAATTTCTATCAAGCTAATAATCCTTTCCCAGTTTTCATTGCAGGCAATTGCGATGTTACTTCTCTACGTGTCTACTCCGCGTAACTTAAGATCATTAGGAAACTTGGAACGTATTACACGCTTTGCGATTAATTAGCCGAATTTCTGAATTGCGAAGCGCGCGAGATTATTCTGTTTCCCACTTGCAAAATTTTCATTTAACGCAAGTTTACGTTTTACGCGGGTTGAACGCGATTTTTAGTTTATTGTCAAATTCGCGGCTTATTTTACTCGGCTGCGTAAATTTGGAGGAAAACGAAATGATACTACTTTCTTTTCCTTCCTCCCCCTCCCCTTTCCCTCATTGAGTAACACCCTCGTATTTCGCGTTCCATCCTAAATCCCGTTCAATTTTCACGACTTCCAGTAACGCACTACATGTTCGCGCGCAAGGCGCCTGAAAGTAATCATAGATTTTATAGAAGCATTTGCTTCATGGAACACCTGGGAGTGACTTAGCGCATGCAATTTCAGCGAACTAGCTGCGCGAGATTACGAGGGAATGAAACCCTCGCGAGATTCGCAGTAGTAGTATTCATCGTTCGCCATTATCCGTTTATATTGTTTCCAGATTCCACGTCGATCAAACGTTTCTCCAACCCGAACAATTACACGTCGGCAGGCTCTGCCTGCCTTCTCTCTTATTCCCGAGCGCGCGCAACATTTTCAAAAGGTCAGTCGGTATGTTAAATAAATAGGTCGTCTCTCTTATACAGTCTTTTATCTCTCGTCATGCTTCCTACCATGCTTCTCTCCGTCTCTCTCTTCTCTGCTCTTTTTTTCCCTTCCTTTTCGCGCGCGCGGGAAACGCGAAGGTGCGATTCGAAGATAACCCGGTCGCGACTCACGTCATAATAAAATTAAATTCATATCTCGGATCGGGCGAGCGCGCGCGCGCGCGCGATAGCTACCGCGACATGACCTCCCGCTTATTGTAAGCAAACACACATGTCCTCCCTCCTTATGTCTCTTGTCCGCCTCCTCCCGTCACGAATAGTTTTGATTCATGAGACAACCAGCGAGCCGGGCGTGCGTAGCGCGCGCGTTTGTGTGCATACACATACAGGTCCTCCTACACGCATTCTGAAGGCGGTCTCTCTCTTTCTCTCTTTCGGAACGAAACCTCTCTTTGCTCTCCAAGAGACCCGGCGAAATCCGACACTGCATACCAGTAACCCGACTTCCAGACCCTCCTCCTCCTTCTCGTCCTCCTCCCTGTTCCCCCTACTCGTTTCTTTCCGCGCGAGCTCGCGCGCCCGCCACGTCTGAACACGTGTCAACATGTCGGTTGACATAGATTTTTCGCCGAGATAGAGAACCTGAAGAATAAGACGAGCGAGACCCGGGGCTCGGGAGAGGCTGATCGACTCCGTTCCGTGTGAGAAAGAGAATGAGGGGGCGGGGATCGGCGGCGGCGGGTAGCGAGGACGACGGGAAACATGGGAGAGGAGACGGCATCTCCCTTCCGAAACCAGTTTGTACCTCTGGCGAGCGCAGACGCTCGTCCTCTCTGTTCTTCAGAGGAGAGCGAGGTGCTCGGGGCGCATTTAACACCGGGAAACCGGGGAGCGCACCGCGCTCGCCATTGTCGGACCAGATCGCGGCTGGCCTCGTTGCGTCACGTTCCCTGCTTAATTAATGCCTCTTTACGGGAGAGCGCTGCGACTCGCGCACGAGTAATGAAACGTACAAACGAGATGTAAGAAACTAATCTCGGAATTCTTGATTGTTATCTCAGGTACTGATGAGTTGCGGAAGATGTGGATTCTTCGTCTCGTCAAACAATTTGCTATTTAGTTTTCGCCGGACAATTTGTCGCGTTTTGCTTAAAAAGATGAAACGTCGAAGTGTTTTGTTTTTTCAGATTAATTATTTATAGAACAATATAACAGTTTGTATATTGAGAAATAATAATGTTGACAGCATCTCGAACGCATTGACACTCACGAATAGCAACCGCACAGCGTTGAACCTAACAAGTTCGCTTGCTCCCCCAAGTTTCGAGACCTAACGTCGTAAGCTCAAACCGTGAGGAGAGAGTTTCTCTCTCGCGGTCAATAAAAGCCGATAAGTGACACTCGCAGTATCTCGCCTGAGCGCTAAATCCGATCGATAAATTACGTTTGCTCGATAATTCTCCTTCCTACGCTTCCTATACGCTAGCTACGTAAATCATGACGACACGAATCCTCACCGCGAAAGAGGCGCGCTATTTGCATGTACGTTGCACGAGCGCGCGTTACACGAGAGAAGTTTGCGATATATCCGTTATAATTTCGTGCACCGAAAGTGTGCGGGTCGGGAGTGTGCATACGGGAGTCTGCGTATTGCTTCCGTATGTGGAGACCATTTGTTCCGGAAAATGGCGCAATTTTGTCTCCCCCCGGTGCAGTGGCGGAACAAGCGCAATACCTTCGCGGCCGTAATTTAAAGCGGCCCTTCATGCGCCGCGTTGTATTTATTCAGGACCGTATAAGACGGTCCCACATAAGAATTCCACCATTTTTCTTACGTGTTTAACGTGGAAGTGGCCTCATCAGGATTCTTAATATTCCGTACGTGTGTTACATAGTAGAAATTGTTTGAGTGTAATAAAACGCGAGTGGATGTAAGTCGCGTTTAACAAGTGGGAATTGAAAATAATATTTCGAGAGAATTGCGATCGTTTGAGCGATCGCGGTAATTGCGAATATAAAGAAAGTTGAAGCGGAGCTAACTTGCGCTAATTCGCAATGCACAAAGAGCAAAGATTTCTCTTTTTGCGTTCGAGAGTCTCCACAATGCGAGATTGAAAGAGACGTAGATGATGATCGACCCAGCCCAAGCGCGCGTTGGAGTTACGATCTAACGAGGGCCTTGCATCGCCTCGGGCAGTTGCCTAGTTCGTCCCGAAATAGATCCGCCTCTGAGTCGCAAACAGGTACACGGTACATAACCAACATACATAGTTGGCAATTACTCTGCTATTATTCGCGCAATTCTTGCGTACCTGCTCATAACTTTCCGATGATTTCATTCGAAGATGAACTTTGATGGAATGATGAACTTAGATTTTTTAACAGTCGATATTTACGGCAGTAAAGATAGCGCACATAAAAACATCTTCTTGAATACGTGCTTTGATATCGACAAAATAATAATCGTAATAATTTTATCGTTTATACGCGACATAATTTATTAAATTTAAGAAGCAAATAAAAAGAAGTCAAAGTGTTGTAATAAAATACTTGAAAATTTTGCATAAAAACACATCAAAAGAACTTTTTTATAAATAATATTTTGTAATTATTTAAAATTCTGGCTTGGTTTCAACACTGGCACTTCTTATTTTAATAATAGCAGTAGAAGTATCCCGCGCAGACAGGACCGCAAGGACTCACCTTCACGCGTAGCTCCATCGGGACTCGCCATGGCTGGCCACGTCCCCCCCGAAGGGGGCGACGAAAAAATCGACGAGCAGGAAGAAATCAAGATCCTTTGCACGCCGCGGGCTTTCTGCTTCCCTCGAAAGGGTGAGAGCGCCTGCGTGCGTGCGTGTTCGGGGTCTCTCTCGCGTGCGGCGTGAGAACTCTTTTTCGGGGCCCTCACAAAACAATAAAAAGTAGACGAGGAGAAGAGGACGAAGTAGCACCGGGAGCCTCTTCCTTTCTCCGTTCCTCCGCACTCTCTTTCCGTCTTGCTACCCTTTTTTCCCCCTGATCGCGTCCCTCATTATGCGAAACGGCACACGAATCTCAATGGCTTTGCGTGATTATTAATTAAGACGTTCCTTCGTTCCCGAACGACTTTGTATACCGATGAAGATGTCCCGATGCGCGGCTGTCCTTAGGTCACGTTAATTATCCCCGTAGGTAAACTGTGCGCGCTACATCCAACCCTAATTCGCGCACGTTTTGGTCACACGCGAATGCGTCGCATATACACCGCCGAGTACGTGCGAAGACGAGGCGTCGTCAAAGAGCGGGCGGTTCTGTTCGTTTCGCGACTGTGGCGCGCGCCCGCGCTCACACATACGGAGTTAATTAGCCTGATTAATCACGACTAGAGAAGCTGACTGTTAACTCGCGCGCCGCGCTCGTTCCAGTTACTCTGGAAAACGATGAGAGAGATCAGTGATCACAAGCGCGTGCAGCACGTACTTTGATGTAATTAATATTAAGAAGCGTTTAATGCCGTTAATTTTGTGCGACTCATTAGCCAACTAATGGGATCTGGATTTGTGCGATGCGTGTCCTAGATCCTTTGTCAGTCCTCTTGAGTTTCGATCGTGAGATTTACGTGAGAACGTATGATTGTCGGAGAACGGAGAGCGAAAGATATCCGTCGTTAATTATTACTGTCAATTAACCGTCAATTAGCCGTCAGCGGTGTGTGATTATTCCGCGCTGTGCGATACTTCTTTAATACCTGGTCCTTTGTCGACGATCGGATACGCGCGCACGTACAGTTTGGCGGTTACTTGCTTGCAGCAACATTAATTAACGACTATTAATTAGCTGCAACGCGACGCACGAGTTCTAATCACTTGTCGAACGTTCCTTTGATGTAGCGCACTTTGATCGCGCGTTCACGTATTCTTCAATTCACAGAATCGTGATTCTTGATACGTGTTAATTATCCGGATAGTAATTAGTCGCAATCGCTTCCGCGATTATCATTTCACTGCGCGATTCACTTTTTAATCGGCTCACTATTATAATAATACGTCCGTTCTGGAGCGGAGAGAGCGGACTGCCGCTGGTTCGCAATCGCGCGCAATTCGTTAATTACAGTAACGCACCGTTACTTCACCGGCCGTGGTAATTAATCGCTGCGATCGCCCGTGTCTATCAAGCACCACGTGAACTTCACGTTCGATCGTCTATTCAGTATTTCACTTTGATGTTTGAGAGAGAGAGATAAAAAAAAAATCTTACGGGTACAAAATCACACGTTCACAACATTCGCGACTATAAATCGGAAATTAAAAACTCTTTATTTCCCAACACCAATCCGGAACTGTGAAATTAAACCGTTTTGTATTAAAAAACAAATTTAAAAAAAACCGAGAGCAGCAATTAAGTTTTTTTGTATTTTTCTCTCGTATCCGACTTCGAGATCGTTTTCTCGCACGTTCTGTCTTGAAGCCCGCGCTACGCGTTGCACACCATCGCGTCTATCTTTCAAATATTCATTCGCGAGGCAACGATCGATCTCTGTGCGCGCTCTTCCGCCTTAAAAATTCATTCGCAAAGTATATAATTTAGCCAGAACACTTGTCGGTGTTCTCTCTCTCTCTCTCCCTCTCTCTCTCGGAGCAGTCCATTAACTGCGATTACAGACAGTGGCGATCTTTGATCTCTCGGGAATGCACTCCGATATCGCACTTGTTCGTTGGATCACCACCACGCGCGCTACTACTCTACGGCGGCACACTCGATCGACACACACGCGGCAAATAATGACACTGACGTTCAAAAAAACACGTAAAATCCCCACCGCGCACGAGAACTAACTCCACCGTTCTCGTGCGTCCTGCGCGAAGATATCGTCCTTCGAATTGGCGGGAGGCGCGCCGCCCGCTCGATTCCTCTCGCGCGAGAGAGTCACGTGACCAGTTCACTGTCCCGATGATGTCACACCGTAACGATGACGATAACGCCGCGGGACGAACCACCGGGACGTACAACCGCGTCCCGGACAATCAACGTCCGGGACATCTGTCAACCCGTTAAAATTCCAGAGCGAGTAAAATCCCACAAACAACTTTTTTTTTCCACTGCGACCGTATATCCCGCCGATTCTGCTCGCCGATGATCGAATTTCTCTCGCTTTTGCGCGCGGCCAGGCCGCCTCAGATGTACCACCGTGATCCGAGCTCGCAACGGGCGCTCGATGAACTGTCGTTCGGAGCAGCTCGTGCCGCGGTATCAACGTCCCGTTCCTGACTGGCGTCGTGCCCCTCCCGGGACGCCGACCGACGCCAATCGAGTGCGCATATACCAAATACGCGCGCGTCGTACCTGCGTACCTGCAATAGGCGACCCACCTTCTGCCTCCCGCACGAGGCTGAATCCCTGTGCAACCCGACTGTGCAACCTGCGCGCGCTGCGCTTTGCCCTGTGTGCGTGTGTATCACTGCATGTGTGGTGTGTTGAATGTGCGATACGCACACACGTGCAGTTTGCATATCTATATACGTGACATCTGCATCTGCGATTTTCATTCTTGACTTCTTTGCGCGAGGTGTGTCAATGAAAATACTGCGCAAATTTCGAAAGAGTAGCTTGTGCTCTTTCGTAACCTTGCGCAAGTTATATATGTTTTTTCTCAGAACGATTAATAGCGTAACAGATTAGATAATAGCCGGGAATTTTCTATGCAAAGCACACGGTGTTTAGTATGTAAATGCCAATTGTTAAAAAATCAATTAAAAGTGGACGATAATTCAACAAGTATTCTCAATTTTATTTTATTTTATTTCAAGTTTGTTTTGAACACGAGTTTTCAAAAACTCGTTCAATTTTAAATTCATACATATTTGTGCGCTTCTTGTATTTTCGATAAAAGGAATCAACCTCACTGCAGATATTCTGATATAGCAAAATCAAATATTTTGCATCCAAGCTCAAAACTCGATATTCTACTTTTTTTTTCCCAGTAATTCCTTAGCGGATTAGCCGGATCCGATTCAGACGGCACATCCTCGACGGAATCAAATGTATCGTCTTTCAACTTTACATTGTAATTGATAGACACAGATTTAAGAGCTCTTAAGCATTCGTTCAATTACTAGTTTATGGTATTATTATTTCGCCGATTGTGTCTCATTCCTCTCTCTCTGCTTCTCTTTCTCTCTCTCTTTTTACTCTTCCTTCTGCTTTCGCTCGAGTCTGACTCGACCCGAACGCGGATCGATAGGTTGAAAATGGGTTAACGTTTTACAGTCCCGCCTTGCACCGCTAATTTCGTGCATATTCGGATTAGCAGATACATGGCGGGATATCCAGGAACGGAATAACTGTGGATTTCTTTCTTTTGTTCCTCGCGCTGTGTTTCTTTTTCTTTTTCTTTTTCTTTTTTAACTCCCTACTCGGCGAGATGTAAAAATGCGGAATTACCGCGCTCTTATCGAGAGAGCGTTACGGACTTCGTGCCTTCCGCATGCGCTTGCTCGCGTAGATGTTATCGGATGTCGTACGCGATACATGAATGGATGTGCACCATTTTGTACGCTTCGTTATTCCGCGAGTGCGCACACGACTTTTTTTTTTTTTTTTTTTTTTTTTTTTTTTTGTAAGCCCTCCGCTATCTAGCTATCCGAAAGTGTGTCGCGGTATATATTTATCAGGTGTATGCAAGCTTTTGCAAGTAGCTGTCGTACCGAGTGAACGGGGGAGCGCTAGCAATTGACAGGTTTTGTATCGTGAAAAACGTGGCAACTGACAGTTGAGTCGAAAATCATTTGCCAACAATGCTGGATTTCCGTGAACAACAAACCCGTGTTTGCAAAACTCGTGAATGTGATATATTAAATTATTGTTAGGTTTATTTAACAATGTACTAGCCCCGTTGACAGTTGCGATATAACAATGTAGACAGGTAAAATTACCCTATCCAATTTTATTCCTCTGAATTTGAAAAATAATAGAAATAGCTTTGGGAAGAGCGTTTTGCACGAAATGTGCGTGTAAAAGAATAAAAGTTTTGCTTTTATTAATAAACTTCGTAAATAGAAAACGTTGGAATGTCAAATCAAAAGACAAGAGACCAAGGACAATGAGAATCCACGGTGGATGGATACGAATTAATATTTTTTTTAATAAAACAGTCAGTCGGCGTGTTATAAAAATAGTCACGCAATAATTATTATTAAATTCTCTTTTACACATATATATGTTAAGTAATTGCACGTATGATCTTTTCTGATAAAGACTTTACTTTGTCGCGCGTATATGCGCTTTGACGCACTCTTGGATTATTTATTTTCCGTCGGCGCGATGTATTTTACTTTCTGATCGCGGCCTTTTCTTCCCTCGCCGTGCACTCGAAGGAAAACGCTGGAAGTGTCGTTGAAAGTTTCGAGCACTCAGTCTCACCATTATTGTTGGTAGTTCGCTAGAGGGAAATGCGAAGGGAAAGCGCCCACGCGTGCGCGCCGGTACGCGCGCGTGATGGTGCGTCCGTGCGGCGTTTTGAGCGTGTGTGCGAAGGGCGGATTTCATAGTCCATGTAGTTTGGCATCAATGCGAAATCCGGGGTTGGTTTCAGACGCACGATAAAGCCATTTCAAATTGAATAACAGATTTCTGGGCGCACAACAAAATGCACTTGCCGCGAAGGTTTTCGAAGCCTAGAAAGGGGATTTAAGCAGTGCTGTGTGTGCCTTTCTCTACCTCACGCATGACTCACACGCGTACACGTCCGCGCGCATCTCACTTTAGAGAGACTGAGAGAAATAGGATCTAGTTCCTTAATTATATTTCCCTTTCTTGTCACGCAATTGCTTTGCGCCAAACAAAACTGATGTGTGTCAGTTACTACAATTTATTAATTAAGATACAAAATTTAAAATTATACAATTGTGATATTAAAATGCAAAATGTATCTTTCAAAATTTAGAACCAAACAATATTCTGAATTAAAACTTAATGTTTGTGTCGAAAAACATCGCCTCTCCCGATCGAAATGTTTGCAATTTGTTAAAAAATTGGACAAGATAAAAAAATGATCGCGAAATGTATTTCTCTATAAACAAAATTCATGTGTATTTAAATACATATCAGTTCGATAAAACTTGTACCTCTCTCTTGAACATTCTCTTTATTGATCTTTTCTGCATATCACCGGTATATCGGCGTGACTCGCGCGCACTAAAAATTCACCGAGTTTTCGCACTTGTTTGAAATAAAGAGGAAAGAGTTCGAGAATATCGTATTACAATACATTACACTTTTAAAACGGCGCTAGCCCGTCGAACTTGCTTGCCGGACGGACGAGCGGAGAGCAGACGTTTCAGTTCACAACGTGGGTAACTCCACACAAGCTTACGATCGCTTCTCGATTAAGCCGCGCGATTAGGACAGGCACCATATTACAGAAGTCCGTTTGATCGCGACGGCTTTGATCAGCGTTGTTACGAAAACAGGATTACCATTCGTTCGTCACCGCGCGCCGCCGGTAACATAGTCAATTCCAGACAGTTTCCAACTTCCGGCGTTTGCCTGCGGACCTAATATTTCGAAACTTTTCACCGTGTGACACAATTTCCCATCTCTCTTTCTCTCTCCCTCTCTCTTTCTCTCTCTTTCTTTCTCTTTCGGCGGGTTTCGCGCGAGTTTTATGACGTGGAGTCTCTCGAAACGAAATGAACTTCAGAACGCGAGCGGATTCGAGCGGTCACGTGTTATGTAGATGGCCACGTAGACGGACTGGGACAGCTTCCGGAAGCTTTTGTTGCGCGAGATTAGCATGCTCTCTTGATGGAGGATTGGATTTATTCATGTACAATTTAAACTAGCCGAGACCAGAGCGCCGGGGCCTTTGTCTGCGTTTTGCTTCGCGCGCGGGAGCTCAACGGCCGCTCGTGGAGATTGAATAATGGCGTATCGCGAGGGAGCGTGTGGGATAAAACGCTATCAATACATTATGTACTAGCTACTAGTAGTATAGAAAATGACATAAAAGTATGCGATACACTTTGATACCAAGTAGTATTCTGTCAGATTAAATTTTTTTTTCCGACAGCATCTCGCTTGATGTGATCGCGCGCGCCATCTCGACGCGATGAATATTCCGAGCTTACTTTTACGAGAATCCATTACTAATTGGTCATGATTTATTTGCTGCGATACGATCAAACTCTCGTCGCGCGAGCGACGATATATTTTATATCTTTTCTGAGTTCCCAAGCGATGCGAACGTCTGGTCCAATATGCAAACAGAGCGAAATTAAGAAAATGCAGACCTGCTTCCCGACGACTTTCGTTTTCTTCCTCGCGTGGCGATGCCGCTCGCCATGCGGCAACGTCGTTATCTCGCGACGCTTTAAACGTCGTTATCGGCAGCGGATGAGTATTATCCGAAAATTCAATTCCTTTCACTCTGACAACAATCGAGTGAAGCGGAGCGAGACGCCGGAGTATATTTTATATAACCGGCGTGATGTCGAAAAGGAATCCCGATAGACTGCATTAATCGTACGAGGGCCGTTCGTTATCGCATAAATTGCGCGTTTCTCGTCGCGAAATGAATTTTGCGCGGTTCCTAATCGAGCGGAAGTGATTTAATGGCGTATTTAATCGCCGAATATAACGCCCGGGCGCGACTATGTAAGAGACTCCTCGTCGTTTTACGTCAAAATACGTCTGCCGGATCGCAGCGCGAATAGACGAGACGTCGCGAGAGCTCGCCGCGAAGATATCTCATGATTACCGAATCTCTTTACCGTTTACGTAACCGAAGACCGTGGAGTCTGAAAATTTTTTTCCCCTTCTTGAACGTTTCACATCGAGATGGAAAATTTACTTAAATATTAAAACACATCTTACAATTTAAATCTTTTTTATTGAGAAAACGGGAAGGAAATTTATTCCGGGAAACACCATTTTCCCGATTACAGGAGGAAAGGGCGGTGTCTCCCTCACCATCCAAGTATCGTGAATCTTGCAAAGACATCGCGTCTGCAATTAACAGAGAATTGTACTTTGCAAACAGCAGCTCCTCTCCCTTCTACCTCTCTCCCTCCGCTTTCGCCCACGTAGCGACGAAATGGTAACAACACGTGTCACGTGTGCGCGTTCTCACAGAATCAGCCCCGGAGTAGCATTTACGAACAACAGCAAACACGTGTCGCGCCTTACTAAAGTATGCATTACACCGTGGTAACGGCAACATTAATTGCTCGAGAATTAGTTCCGGCGTAAAACTCAAACGCGCGCGCATTGCGACGCTGCGGCGTCATCATATCGCGTCGTTTGCGAATTCGCGCAATACGACGCTTACGTCGAGTAATGAATCTCGACAGCGATAGCTTAATGTGTCCATTAAGTAATTAGTTTTAGTGTTCGTCAATGACTTTTACGCGATACTGAAACCAGCGGGTATTTGTGCGAACAATATCAGCTTTTTTATAACGACTCTTTCTTTCTCACTCTTTCTCTCTTCTCTTTTTTTTTTATACGATTGTGGATTACATGAATTTTTACAATGGAGTCAGTTTTCAGAATTACGTCCGATGAAATTCGGACGGATTGCTCGTCTCTTTTAGAGGATCTTATCGCGAAGGTCCTCGCGTAACGGCGAGAATCTTTTAGCGGCGCGAGATTTCCGAGCGCGCGCACGCATTCGCTTCTTAATCCTCGGCGGTGTAATTGCTTCGAGGACTTACGCTTTTATGGCGAGAGAGACAGAGAGAGAGAGAGAGAGAGAGAGAGAGAGCAGTCGCGGCTATCCCTTTCGAATCAGTTTTTTAATTCAGTCGTTTTATCGCTTCGCTTTAATGTAACTCGCCCGCGCGGGAATCGTAAAGCTACAGACGGCAATTCCCGCGGCGGGATGAAATTTTCATTGATAGAAGCGTACGCGGGGCGCGCGCGCGCTTAAGAACGCGCGACCGGCCGAGGAAAAGCGTCGGTTCTAAATCTTGAAACAGCTACGCGCTTTAATGAGCCGGGCCAGGGTCGCTGAAAAAAAAGGAAACGCGTGTGCCGAACGGAATGACGGCCGACATGAAAACAGCGTATCGCGTATATTCCGTCGTTTATTCAATGCTGTGTTTTATTTCGCGCCGTTCACCGGCTTTATTATCCCTCTCTCAGTTTTTCCGTATAAAACACAACGCGCGCGCCACACTGCAGAGAACACTGTTCTCCCGCCTGAAAGCTTCTTGCGGAAAAGCTCTTTTTCTATTAGTCGTAAAGCGATGGAGATAGTTGCTTGCGCCATAATCTTAGGAGGTATCATATCGCGTAATGCGAAGTTATTTTCACGTTACGTGAGAGGCGATTAGCAATTTCCGAACTTTTCACTCTCGCTCTCTTAATGTTAATACGCTGCTGTTAATATTTTTATGATGTTTCTTTTTCTTTTTTTACACACACATTAAGCTTTGCTTCTTCACACGCAACATTGTCGCGATCTCGCCCGTTTCATGAATTATTGTAGAGTGTTGTGCTGACGCAATGAAATATTTTCATATTCAATTTCGACTCCGTTTCTCTGCAACGCATAAGTGACAGAAAGGCTTGGTCGCATTAACATAAAAGCGTATTGACCGGGCGCGTAAAGGTCGAGCGTTCGATAAGCTGTCGAACTTCACGACAGCGACAGCGACGGCCATTTGCATAGAGGCAAGAGACACACCCCGGCGTGGCATGCGCGGCAATCGTAACGAAAAATTAGCCGGGGAAACGAAATAAGACGGCCAATTTGCGTTAATAAATTAAACGGACGAGCGCGCAGAAACGGGACGCGCTTCGGCTCACGCGCCCGTTCACAAAAGGAGGGGCGTCGGTGGCTGGCGTTTCAAGATGATCCTGATCCTCGCCACCTCTATATCCTCGGCAACCACACCTTCGTGCGCCACCGGCTCCGGAGAGAGCAGCCTCGCGACCGATAATTATCTCCGGTCGGAGATGTGCTATTAGTGATCGCGGTTTGACGTGTACACCGGGTTCTTATCATCTTCCTCCGGTGTGTACGCGTCCCTCTCGTTTCTCGTTCCCGCTCCCATCGCGACGCGCCGCGCGTCACGCTTTGCATCCTTTCGCGCCATTAAGAATCCACCTCTCCGCATCGCGCCACTGCTATGCTTGCGCGATGCGTTTCACGATAATTAATACATCAGTTAAAGCGAGAGAGAGAGAGAGAGAGAAAGAGTGAGTGAGTGAGAGAAAGAGAAGGAGAAGGAAAGGGAAGTTGGAAGAAATACAGAGGGAAACATATGTATGTGTGATCGAAACGCGCGTCTGAACACACTGCGTTAATTTAATTGTAATGATATTGAAAATTTTTTATGGTTGAGAAAAAATGTGACAAAAGTCATAAAATGACATTGTATCTACAGTAAATCTTCAAACAACAAAAATTAATTCGGAAGAGAGAGAGAGGAGGAGGAGGAGGAGCAAAAAGAGGAGAAGGAGGAGAGGAAGGGGATTGAATAAAAATGTTCAAAATTAATACCTTGCAAAGTGATCGGCTTGTCGGCCTCCCGCATCGCTTTTGATCCAGACGCGACGATGTGTACGTGTTACCATAACTGAAAAGCGCTTTGTGATTAGCCCTGCAGCCGAAATCGCTTTTATCCTGTCGACGGGGACGCGCGTCGACGAAAAAATATGTTAAATCGAAATTGTCAAAAGCTCGTAGCGGCGTTTGTTGAAGCTCGTGACGTGGATTCCAATTTGGATTTGTTTCGTCAACAGTCAAAATGAGCGTGACTGAGAGAGAACCTTTTTAATCAGTTGACACGGATATAAATAAGCCAAGCGCCATACACACACGTCGCGTCATGGTGTTAAAAAATTTATCTTTCTAGTGATCCTCAAAACTATATACCTAATATTCTTTTGACTTCCTCTCTTTCTCTTTCTATTTCGCGGACAACGCGTGGGCGAAACAAGCGACATTCTTTCGCATTCCCCAAAATGACTTTTACGAAACGTGATTTGTCAGGATCTTTCGGCGGAAACGCAGAAACGATCAACGCTCGCTCGACTTTCAGCGCGGCGAACTCGCGAGGAATTCCCGGAATGTCGCCGACAATCGGCGCGCGCGTTCGAAACTTTTATGAAACAGAAAAATTAGATATCCGTTGTCTGTCGTCGTCGAGATTCTAGGCTACGCCGTGAATTTCCTACGTGGAATGACGACGCAGGAGTGAGGGGAGGAATCGGAAAGAAGAAACGCATCGTATATGATGTATGGGAGTCTGAATCGAATTTTTGTTCGTTTGTAAACTTTGTTTGTTCGAGGAGTAGCGGGCTTAAAAGGATCTTCCCGGCGCTGGGAATGATATTTCCTCGTTATGCGGAAAAAAATCATAACAGGAAAGTTATGAGCCGTCTTTTTTTTGTTTTTTTCCCCAGTATATTTTCGGGCGCTATACATCTGTCAGTGAGACTCGGAATCGGTCATTCCCGTCGTTTTCTGTTTTCAACAATATTTTTCCGTTAAACAATATTGTGTCTCAATTTAACAAACTGCAGTTCCTTTATTTGCCTTCTTATATACATTTCTAAAGAAGTAAATTACAGAGCGGAATCGTTATGAAGGGACTAAATTAGTGTTAAGTGTGCACGTAGAAAAAAAACCTCATTACAAGAGAAATGTTTCACACGTGATATTTTTTCCTATCGAGAGAGGGACGGGAGGGAAAGAGATCATCATTTACCATCGTGAACGATGTCTCGAGGCCTCGCTACATCACTTTAACTCGCGGCTCGAGCGAGAGTCTCCCGACGCAAAGAAATGATTCATTTCTAAATGAGTCGAGTCATTAATCGGATTAATCGAGAGCTACTCGCGACAGGAGGGAAATTATTATACCTCGGCTTGTGTTATAATCTCTCTCTCACGCGCGCGCGAGCAATGATCGATCTCGCCGTTGTCGACTCGCCGCGAGTTTCCCGACGTCTCCTTCTTTTTCTCGGTCTCTAAAGAGCCTCTTCTTGCCGCGCTGGTATTCCGGCGGTCGGTGACAGTGATCGAGCACTGTCATTCGAGCGGACGGTGCATGCCTTACAAGATTCTGTACGCGCCGGCAATTACGCTATCTCGGGAATGCCTTGTATCGCTTGATTCTCGCTTTTCGTGACATTAACAAAAGTGCTACACGCGCTACTGGGAACAGCGGCCGAATCTGTTGTTGTTGTCTCGCGGACTTGCGATATATCAGATCAGAACGTTAATGCAACAACATCGTATAAGATCGATACATTGTCGCAAAAGAGAAAAAATATTTTTCAATTGCACTAGAAACAAAACTATAATTTTAGTCATACAAGCGTCATATTATCGCATCCCTGTATTACTATTCTTTTTTTTCAATATTTGTTTATTCTACATTTATATGTTAAATTTTTAAATAGTTTCTTTGTAGTACTTTTTTGCTTTATATTAAAAAGCACCTGTTGCACTAAATTATTTTACATATACATATTAAAAACTAACATTCATAATGGAATTGCGAGACACGGACATTTTAATATCTGAAAATTTTACTATATATTCGATTCACTCGTATTTATTCATTAGTGTACACTTAAAAAATAAAAATTAAAGCAGAATTGAAGTTTCGCGCATTTACCTGATTAATTAGCCATTAATTTTTTTATAACCGTAAAATTTTAGTTTAATTGTAATTTGTAAATTTTATTTCCATTTTAATTGTAAAAGATGACGGCACTTTATAAAATTCTGATCGATGAGTATGATTTCGAACAACATTCTCGTGTCAATATATTATAGACAAGTTGTTATATCGCCGCTCACAATTGCAACGACATTTCGCGGCGGCGAAATTGCGCGTAATCAAAGAACAAATGTGTGACAGAAACGAATCCCATATGATTATCCGTGTACTACGCATATGTTTAAAAAATATGAAACACGATATAATACAACTATAAAATGTTTTAATTAAAAATATTACGAGCTGTATGGAAATATTTTAATAAAAAAGTTTTCGTGTATTCAAACGCAAAAATAAAATGAGGCCAAAGCATTGAAATCAAAGTAATAGAAATAGTGACAACGACTCGGTCGTCAATGAACACTAACTTGAGATGGCTCATAATTTTTTAATTAGGAAAACGTAACAATTCTAGATCCTGAGAACTTTTATGTTAAGAAAGCAATATCAGAAATCAACTCAATATCAACTTAAAAAAATGCAATTAATGTAATGTCTGATGTACAATTCTGATGTACAACTGTATTTAAATTCATTCTTTGATAAGTTTGTAATTTTTTATTTTATGTATGTCGTTATTTCTTTGTTTTAGCAGCTAAAGTTATTTTTCAAAATAAGATATGATATTTCGCAATTATAAGATTGTTAAATCAAAACAATAAAATATTTTTTGTAGGCAAATTGTATCGCGAATAAATACAACATTACGTGTCGCATAAATTGCGGTAGTATGACAATCTTGATAAATTAATGATAAATTAATAACGATCAGCACTGGTGTGTAAAAAACCGTTAAACAAATGTAATTAATTAATGTAGATGTTAAATTCAAATCAAATCAAATTACCTCGGTGTTATATATTTCACACAAATAAAGATGTAATGCATATTATAGTGTTTATAAATTTGGTATAATTTTGCACTAAGCATATAATAACAAACATAAATTCTCAAAAACCAACGTAATAAATTGAAGAATATTTTCGTGGATTAATAAAATAAATTAATTTAAAAAATTTAAAAGTAATTAAAATTAAAAACATAACTTAAAACAAATTAATTTAAAAATATTATTGAATTGAAATTAATTTATTTATTTAAATGTATAAGACAATGCAAAAAACAATGAATGCAATAACTGGTTAATCAAAACAGATTTGACTGTAATTGCGATCGTGTGTAGACTGTGACTCTCTTCTTCTTTCTAGCCATATCACATATGAATAACAAAAGAAAATTTAGCTGTCCTTATTGTAGAAACACGAAGTGGGAGAGGGCCGAAAATAAGTAAGGCGGTTTAAATTTCAGATGCAATATCTACAGACCGCACCAAATGTTGTATGTACATCCTGCTCGCGCTCAATTTTACAGGTGCTCTGCTATATTTGCTCGCAAACACGTCTATGTACACGTTAGAACGGCTGTGCCGTTTGCTCGTCTTACACTCGCCTTGCTGTTTCTGCTCATCGATCCGCCTTGCCTGATGTTTACAGGCGCGCGTCATTTGCCGACAGATCAGCAATTTGCGGATGTTCGTTCAGCTATCACGTAAGAACACGCAAAATACGACAATGCGACAATCGTCTCTCGAATGGCAATTAGAAACAAAAAAAAGATCGATATATCGATATACGATATATATCGATATGCGATATATATCGATATGCGATATATATCGATATGCGATATATATATCGAAATGCGATATTTTGATGTTCGCATAGAAAAATCTTATTCTTGCTCAAAACGCTACTTAGTATAGTAGTACTACGTACTATTACAACAAAAATATTTTGTATTGACGCATTAAATTTTTAATATTTCATAAAAAAATTTATTTATTTTGTAAAGATTTAATAGCGTTTAACTTGGCAAGTGAGAAGCTTTTATGAGAAAAAAAAGAGCTTACGAATTAATTCAAACAAAATTTCGACGTTCTGTTAACAAATTGCAATGTTCGACGAACCATCGCGTTCCAAGTGAGACAACTGAATTTTTATTTCAAACAATATAATATCAGTTTCATCCGGCTCGTAATTTGTCTGTTTTTTTGGGTCAATAAATTTATATTTTTATTCCGGCTTGTAGATTAGTGAATAACGATGTAAAATGTGAAATGTTGCGTGTAAAAATTATTTGTTGAACTGTATTTACCGGTCTCGTTATATTTTCATGCTGTTTTCGTGTATTTTTTACATGCGCAATACATCGTATAATATATACTTTGTAATTGAGCGCTTACGCGAAGAGTCGTTCGATTAGAGTCTAACATACCGCTCGTCGTTGCCCGTTCGTCCCCATCTTATTGATCGTATCGTGCTTGGAGGAGAGAACATTGTTATACTCACCTCACACTGTTTATCGTTTATCGTCCGCGAACTTTGCTCAAACGTAGATAGAAGAATACATTTATCGGCGTCATATCGATTTTCCAATACAAACAAGCGGGAACTTATTTTTCAAGCAGCCGAGGCGAACACGCGGCTACGACGACGGCGTCATTGCACCACCGAGAGACAACAAAAGCGCGCATTATTTTTTTTTTTTTTTTACTACCTCGAGAAATTGGAACGTTTCCCAATTGCGCGCGATTACTCCAATTACCACATTGGCGAACGAGAAGCCTAAGGAAGAGATGGCCGCTTGTGAGCGGTTTCTCTTTACGTCCGCGCGCGGAGTGAAGAGAGAACATACTTCCGATATGTATTTTCGCGAAAGTATAACGGAAGCGATTTGCAGCGCGCCGCGAACCGGCCGTAGGCAGTTATGATCCGTTGCCAATTCCTAATGCAGGGATGGCGTGCAAATCGACGTGAGACTGAACGTAGTGATCACGGGACGCGGCAGTGTTTTGCGTCAAATTTGCGCACACGACGTGAGGGGATTTATTTGTTTAATTCTTGATTATTTAGTAAATTTCAACGCTAAAACGTAACAAAAAAGAATATATTATAAAAAATATTAAATAAATAAACACACACAAAGATCTAGATAATTAAGAAATTCCAGACTTTCTGTGATGTCTATTTACAAATTTCTCGACCTAAGTTATGATCTTTAACAATGTATTTAAAATTTAAAATGTTCGCCAAAACTACTTAGTTGTTATCCAAAGAGGGATAACACGCAGTAAAAGTTCAAAATTTACCTTAAAGCCAGACCAAAACGGAACAGAAATCGATAATCGGTGCGGACAAAAACAGACATGATTTGTTAATTCAGTTGAACTCGAAACTTTTGGCGCGGTTTGCCGCGACGATCGATACGATGCCTTCGTAATCGGTGCAGTTCGATGCACCTCGTTGCAGTTCTCGGATCCGAAGTCGCAATTTGCACGAAAATCGCGGAAAAAGAAAACCTGCGCCTGTTTTTATCTTTTTGTTTTTTTTGGAAAGGTAAGTTTTTCGAGATATAGGATACTGAATGAGTCAGCATATAAATACGAGTATTTCACGCACGAAGTTGTTTGCGTAGCTTCTCATTTGCCAAGTTAAACGCTATTAAATCTTTACAAAATAAATAAATTTTTTATGGAATATTAAAAATTTAACGCGTCGATACAAAATATTTTTGTTGTAATAGTACGTAGTACTACTATACTAAGTAGCGTTTTGAGCAAGAATAAGATTTTTCTATGCAAACATCATAATATCGCATTTCGATATATATATCGCATATCGATATATATCGCATTTCGATATATATCGCATTTCGATATA
>QVOA01019252.1:0-30129 GCA_014825685.1 Pseudomyrmex cubaensis | reverse complement strand
CCCCCCCCCCCCCCGGGATGATTCACCAACATCTTAGCTAAAAAAAAAGGGAGGTTCCGGTTGTACATATACTTCGAGCGTGTCGATGCAACATAGAACAGATGAACACACGGCCGCGGGCGTCTTTCTCGCGAGCAAAGCGCGCGTGGCGAAATAGCCGTGGTTACAATACACGCGCGCGTGCACTCCAACGTGTGCTCGAAGTTATGTTGTTGTACGTGGCCTGGCGGACCTAACTCGCCATTACGGGCGTACCCAGGCTCACCTAACCGATGCCGGCGCATTGTCCTGTGGGCGACACGGTCGTTATTGAATCGCCGTCGAGTTATGTGAGAGATCGCCTCTCTCATTCCTAGATCCCGCGGCGCAGCTCGCCCGGCCGGCGCTTATGTGACAAGCGGCGCATAAAATACACACGGACCGCAACAACCGCGTTACCAGCGAACGCCTATAGCTACACCGTACCGTATCGTCCGTCCCGGTTTATTTCGCCTCCCGCGCGCGAAACGAACGCTCGAGACGAGAAAAAGAAAAATTGTTCTTTTTTTTCTCTATTGTTCGCCGTTCACTGTGTTGAAACAATCGCGCATCACACCGGTGACACGCGTCAGTATGAAAGAACGTAGAACGTAATAATGAATTTTTAATCTTTAAAAGACCGGCCTGTGTGTGTGGCCACCGGCAACTTTATATAAGACGTATGTGTCGCATATGTTGCACACAAGTTTCGGGTATCACATGTACAAGATTTCAAGGAAAAAAAAACGCCGACCCTCCAAAGCGCCACGATGTCCGAAACGTGTTGTTATACTGCAATTTATCGTACGCGAAATACATAGCGATATTAGCGCCAGGAAGGGTAAGTTGGCGCTACCGATTTACGAGCGTTCGCGATGTTTGCTGAGCAATCAGTCCGGCAGAACTTTAGTCTTTTCATCCCTCGTATATATATAGTATACATATATATATATATACCCGCGTACATACGAACAATTTTCCTCGCCGTGTGGAGATCGATGCGTGCCCATGTGCGTGTCTATGAAAATGTTCCTTTTCAAGAGGGGTCGCCGGCCCCTCACTCCGCACTCCCGTGTTTATGTGTGTCGGAACAGACCGTAGCACTCTCCGATTCTCCGCGAAGGAATGGAAGATGCTAGGCGTCCCTCCGAGGCGCCTTTCCCGTCATCTATCACCCCCTGGTGGCCCACCCCCTTAATGTCGCAAACGAGGCTTGCGAGGAGAGCCGAGGGAGGAATCCACGGCGGCGACCGCGGGATCGTAAGCCGAGAAGGGAACTTATCAGAGCGTGGAGGATACGCGGAAGGATGCGTATCGCCGGCGCCGTATCCCGAGTAAAATAATTCGACAGCGCGACTTTTTACATCAACGAGATGTTTTTCCGCGCGGGAAGAAGGTCGCGAGAGTGGGAAGCGTCGAGAGGAAATTGGCGATGAGCGACTTGGCGATCTTGACCTTCATTTCCCCGACTGTTTTACTTCTACCGACATTCGAGACCGACGTCCTTGCGACGTTGTGAAACAGAGTGGCCATTTTTTATGTTTAATAATTTCTTGACGATATCGTCTGATATACGTTGAAACTATATCAACGGTTTTCTTGAAATATCATCGCGCAAATATAACATCACTGACTTCAATGTCTGATCGATCGACATTTCTTACCCCAAAGCGTAAGCAAATATCAACGTTTGGCGCTTGTTCGCAAAATTGAAAGACAAATAGCAGACCTACAATTCCGCCTTCGTCGGAAGTTCGATCTTATACGTTCCTTCTTGAAGACGCAAAAGTTTCCGAAAATTTTGCGCGAGTGAAATTGAAACGAGTAATTTAAAATAAAAAATCTAACGACTTAATTTCGCAAGCCGCTTGTTGTCAATTACAAGATGACGAAGAAGCGAGGGGATGTACCAAAACGAGGCCGCGAGTTCACGAATAGTCACTACGGTGTCACCCGCAAAGCTTGCCAGAAGCAACCAACCGACTTTATTCCGACGCACGAAAACAACCCCCATCAACGTTTCTGTCACTCTCAGCCGTTTCGTTGCGAAATTCGTATACGTACGAACGCGTTCTCCGCGCAGCGAAAGATAATTCGGCCAATTTTGAATTCCCCGGTAACTACTGCAACAAACTTTCAACAGCATTTTCGGAAAACATTTGCGTCTCGCCCGAAAATAACGTTGAGAAACTTGACAAAATTGCAGGAATCTTCTACTGTAAAGTTTCACAAAGATTTAAACGCAGAGAAGAAGATTTACATATTAATCGTATTGTTCGCAAACGCGGACAGTGTCAGCGAAGATATTTGCATCTTTTATTGATCCTTTTAATAGGCGGTACGTGCCTGAATTCGCAGGATACGCCACGTAGAAACGATGGCGGGACGTAAGAAAAGAAATAAGCAGACGCGGTGGTCGTGTGTGGGTGCGCACGCATATATTCGTAGGTATTGTACACGTGTGTACAAGTTCGCGGAGCACAAGCGAAAAAGGGAGCAAAAAAAGCTGCGGGCGTTCTCGGGGCCCGGTCGGTCAAATGTTTAAACAAACGAGCAATTATCTTAACTCGATCTGCGATCTTCGGGGTGTTCCAGCCCCTCGAAAGTATCGCCCTTTTTCTCCCACTTCGTTCGCTACTCCGTCTATCTTCCGTCCTCGTTCGTTCTCCCGCTCGTCCGTCTCCCTCTCTTTTCTTCTCGTTTTTGGAGACCCCGCCAAAGATGTCGTCGGCTTGGATCCACGTAAAAAGCACAAGACATTCGCATTTCATTCGCTGCCCGTGTTGAGGCCCCCGGTTCCCCTTTATGTCCCGCCGATTCTCGACCGGCAACCCTTTCCGGCGCTCTCTCTCTCTCTCTCTCTCTTTCTCTCTCTTCTTCGATCGTCGCCATCGCACGACGACGACGACGACCACCACGAGACGGGGTTACATTCATGCGCGCTTGATTATAAATTCAACGAACTGAACTCGCAGTATAAGTTAGACAACAATTTAAAACCCATGAGATGATTATACAAGTGGATTATTAATTTATTACAAGGGGGAAACGGTTGTATTCAGTGAAAGTTTTATCAGAAGTTAATGGATTGTAAGGTAAATGACCAGACATACATATGTAGCCGGACACGCTTATTAGAGAAATAATTATTGGACATGTAAATATTGGATATGTAAACGTAACAAATTTCAATGTTTTGAATATTTTTTAAAATGTCACATATTTTTAAATATTAGTCCCAACTTTATAAATTACACAAATATTTGGTTATAATTATTTCTTTGATAAATGTCCGGCCATGAACACTCTCTCATCTCGGTCATTCATGTAAGTGTCATAATTTTCAATATTGAGCGTAAAAATCTAAAAACCACTAAGAAATATCTCCGCGTCAACTTGACTGTCAACCGAGTTGGTCTTCATGTTACATACGTCGCCCTTCCGTCTATTGTTGCGAAAAGTCGCGAGTTCTTCGAGCAAGTTCGTTCAAGGCGCAAGCGAGAGTTGTGCCGTGCACGCAAGTCGCGAGAACCTACCCTACGTAAACTCTCGTGATGTTTATAGTTCGTATATAAGATCAGAGCCGTTCGGTGTAGCGAAGCGACGCGTCCTCCCGAGCGGGGCGAATTAAAGAATAATCTCGCGTAACTGAGCCCGCGCAACTGGACCCGCAACCAACCGTCGAATCCTTTCGACGGGGTCGTGGATCAGGCGGGCTGATCCCGCACGCCTCGCTACACCGAACGGGCGCACCGAAGGATAATGCGAGAACACAGGGAGCATGCGCCCCCGGTTTCGTCTAACAGTTCTAGAAACCATTTCGCGGACGGTTGATAACAAAACCCGCGGAAGAGAGAAAAGGAGAGTTCGTTGTCGCAGAGACGCGGCGAAGTGCACACACACACACACACACACAGTCGAGAGGAGGGATCTGTTTAACCGGATGATCCGAGTGGAAAAGAAAGACATTTATACATACCCCTTCATCCTCGAAGTGTTCCTCGTCGGCGTTTCAGGCCTAATTTCTCTCGTACAAAGGACGGCACTACCGACCTCGGCTTAAGGCAAAATACGGTTTTACGCATTTCTATTTTTATTCGTCAACGTCTTGCTGCCGCCGCTTTTCGGACCCGCGTGTGTATAAGCGAGGAATCTTCGACCCGCGTATAATCGCGCGCGTTTCCCTCTTCTCTGTTCGCTCTTCGAAATATCGCTCTCTTGAAGTTACACTGATGTTTCTCTCCTCTTCGGTCGCGCGCATGCACGCGCGCATTACTCCCCGAAGTTGCATCTCCGTCGACCGTCTTCGGCGAGAGCGGGACGGGATCTTCTTTGATGTGCCGGTCGCTTCTCTTCACTTCGTTTGTTTTCAACTTTCTCCCACTCCCCTTTCTCCGTCACACTTCTTTTGCTCTTCATATACATATATACATATATATAACGCTCTTCATTCGTAATGATTCTGCCGCGCGTCCACAGCGCGTACCACGCGCTTCTTTACGGCCTGATTGGCCTGACGTATGTATGCGCGAAGGGCACCGAGAGAGGTCTCGCGATTGAAGTGCGCGCGCTCGAAAAGCGGAAGCCTTCGCGCTTCGAGAGAGGAATACACGTGCTCTCCGTCCCTTCTTCACCGCCGATTACGAAGCGATCGCGTTAGTAATAAAAAAAAAAAAAAAACAAAAAACAAAAATAAAAAAAAAAAGAGAAGAGTATTCGCGCAACAGAGTACAATCTCTGCGAATAAATGAAACGTTGTGTAGCTACATACAAGAATGCTCATCGCATTCTTTGCGAGATCATGCATGAATTTTCGCAAGACCTTCTCCCGAATCTTAACAAAGACTCTATTTCGCCAGCGGGGTCGAACATTTCGGGGGCGAAACTTTTCGGAAATGGCAGGCCGGAATAATTTCAGAGTGCCGAGCCGGGCGCAGATAGATAGATAGAAAGAGAGAGAGAGAGACGTTCCGCGCGTCGTTTTGTTTCGACGTTCCGAAAACGTCCAGCGCAGCGCTCCAACGAACCGGAAATCGGACGAGTTCGAAAACAGAGGCCGGAAAAGAAAAGAGATGTCCTTCTTCTCGTGCGGCATTTCGCCGACTACATACATACATGTCCTCTGTCTGGTGCGGCGAAAATCAAACGGTTGCCGGTTCCCGATCGTTTGAGATTGCCTAATTCCTCCTTGAAAAGTTATGCGGATAATCTTGAACCGAGAAGCGGGGCATTGTGCGACCGACATGAGAGAAATGAGTGACGTTCGATGAAATCTGAATAACAAACTCCCGCATCAAATAAGAATCGTCGGGGAAAACTGTTAGCGAAAACGACAATAGTAATGGATACATGTAATCCAATTGGTGCGGAGGGTCGGCGAACCACGTTGACAATAGTGTGGGGGGTGAAGGGGAGAACGCTGTACCTGAACAAGCCATCGCGACAATATCGAGAAATATTGGATAGGCGTGCCCGGGCGTCCCGAGGGCAGGTAGACGAGCGACACGCTTAACCAATTTCGTGAAGAATGGTTCCTAAATTTCCTTAAAATTAGGCCTTCTGAAGAATCTGCTTGGAGAGACCTTCTTTGACGCTTCCACTTGACCGTCTGGCCCGCGCAAATCTAGAGCTCGCGTCCAATTTATTCTCGAAATAATTTACCGCGCAACAATAAAGAACGAAGTAAATTTGAATCTGAGCGAAATACTGATACGTGAAAAAAAAAAAAAAAGATGCATCTTGTCCCTGCGCGGAATCCGCGATGATCGATCGCGCCGATTAATCGCGCCGGTGTGTCCGTATGAGATGGTTACCCCCTTTGTTCTCCGTTACTTATGTATCGATAATCTCGACGCTTGTGCGGCGCGGTATCCCTGCTATACTAAAGACGGTGACGAGAGGTAAGAAGAGAGGAAGTCAGAGACTTCTCTCGCTCCCAGCAACGACGGCGCAGCGCCTAAGCTAGACGTTCGAGAGTTTTATCGCAGGAGAGAAAGAGAGAGAGAGAAAGGGAAAAAGGGAAGGACAGAGAATCGGCGCTTTACCATTCGAGAGAGGAGGTCCGCTCTCTCTCTCTCTTCGGGGCTAACAAGAGGACTCACCATTCACCTGTCACCGGCTCGCGGAGGGCGGTTAGTTATAGTTTATTTATCGTTTCCACGTAGGCTGGTGTTTGAGATACGTTTACATCGGCCGCCGCTCGTATGTTCACCCTTTCTTTCGGTGTGGGTACGGCGCCGGCGTGTGTGGTCCGGCGCATACCACGTGGCCGGGCAATTATTGTCCCGGTCGGACCCGATCCGGGCGCGGCCGATCGGCGGACAATTGTTAAGCCGCGGGACGCTGGACGCCCGGTTAGATGTCTTAACCAGATCGCCTAAACGACGCATGCGCTCGCCCGATGGCTCTTACGCACGATACCCACCATGGAAACTTGGTAATTTTCGTAGATTTCAGGGTAGGCGTAACCACACGTATAGTCCGCCACGCGTGTTTCATTCTCCTCTCTGCCCTCCTCCCCGCCACCCTCTACCCCGCGCGCCAACCTCGCGATCTCCGCTCTCCGGTGCTTTAATGCCGTACAACGTGTCATCTTTGTTCTTTCCCGATGCCGACGGTGTTCCGTTGATTATTGTCGAGCATATGTCAGTTCAAGTTGCGATGGTTATTGGAGTTGTGAGTATTCAAATTCGTTAATGAATATTTTATTTGTACACTTTGAGATGTTGACGGAATATGTGGAAGTTTTTTTTATCACTTGAATTGAAAGGTGATTTTCAACCCAACATGTAAGACAAATAGCTGTGCGCGTTTAGGCTCATAAATACGGAACGTCATCGCTCGTAAATTGTTGGCGTAATTAATATTTGAAAGAACAATTCTGGAGGGAAATCCTTTATGAAGGGGCGGATCACCAAAGATTTAACGGAACACGAACATTAAGGTTTTATCTGAACTCGTAATCTCATGGAGAACAACTGTCGGGTATTGGATAGAATTTTCGGTCGGTAGGTTATATCTCGCGGGGAGAGAGAGAGAGAAAGGGTAGCTGAAGCCGAGGACGAGACCAGGGATAGGAGGATCTACCTGGATATCATAGCCGAGCGTTTGACACGTGATGACAGCTCATGGCGCCACCAACCCCCTGGTGTTTCCTCGCTCCGCAGGGGAGGGTCAGACCGAGGGATTCTTTTGTTTCAATCTCATTAACGTGTCGCCAAACCTTCCTTCAAAACTGGCCGTGGTCGTCGCCTCGTCAATGACTGCCCGGTCAGGTCAAATCCTTGCTATTGTGCTTTGTTGTTCCATTAGGGTGTTTGTATTCCTAATAAACACGAGGGCCATTAGCACACCACGCCCGACCGACAATGAAACTGTAAATTCTGCTTCGTAATGTCTTAGGATCCATCTAATGTTCTCTCTATTCAGGTTATTATGTGAGCGACATCATGTTCTTCTCGAAAGAACACAAGGTCCGCATTGTCAATATCTTCTATCGCAGAGAAGGAATTTATGTTTATATATATATTTTCTGATTGAGAGAAGAGGAACAAGCGTGTTGTTTGCAAAATTCATTATCTTTACACATTTGTTTTATCCGCGTCTTTTTAATCAACGATCGAACAATGTGTCACCAGCCACATTAAAGAAATTATTATAACACAAAGTGTTTATAATCCAAGTTAAAAATTAATATCTTTAAAAAACATTGAAAACTGTTACGTGATTGTTGTTTGATATTTACTTAATAATTATTTCCGTAATGCGTGTCCGATTGTGAGACATTCACTTTAATTTTTCATTGAGCAAACGTCATTGTTTTCGGCACTTCGAGAGAACATGTTTCTTCAAACACTCTTGTATTTCATTCGGTACTTGATTTATATCTCGCGAGATATATCGGTGGAAAAGGTTTTCGCAATTTATTCTACAAACAGAGAGCGTTCTCAAAGAGATCCACGAGAACGTCGTCATTGCCCGGGCCGTTTCTTTTCTCCGACTATCGAGCTCGAACCGGCGCACTCTCATCGTCTCCTCTCGGGGTTCATCAGCGTAACTTCGACTGTCAGACCGGACATCCCACCGGCCTGAAGTGTTTATCGGCACGACGAGCGGTCGGGGCTCTCTCCGGGGCTACAAGCCCACGTTACAAGCGCCGGTGCGTGTCCATCGTGTCGTACCGGCAAATCACCGAATCTCTCCTCTCTCCCGCAGGACGTCGTGGAATCCGTACTATTCTACGGTTGTCGGCTGGCTGTACGCTGGCATCCGGGCATCTCCGACCGCGACTTCGTCCCGATATCTCGACGGCACGGCGGCGTGTGGTTTGTCTCCGAAAAGTGAAGGATTCTCCGGCCTCGGCATGCCATGTTCGGCCTCCGAATGACGAGTTCGATCGATCGCCACAAAACGTCGCGCGGACTTGACTTCGTCGCGTCTCGAACAAGACGTTCGACAACGTTGCGCGCGTCGTAACGTTATTTTAGTTTTTACTTCGAGAGAATTGTAGCGCACACCAAGCTCCGAATTTAAAGACGAGAGGGAGAAACGATAGATTTTTTCGGATTTATTTCTTCTCTGTGTAATGAACAACGTGTCGCGCGTTGCGTCGTCATATTTCTATCTTTAATACGCGCGCGTTTTTTGTTTTCTCTTTGCGAATCGTGATCGATACGAGGTGGCGGGAAAAGTGGCCGATGCGGCGCGGCGCGGCACGGCAATCGGGACGGCTTTCGTTCTCTAGGTGGTCCAGTAATAAGACAATAAGTTAGACGCACTCGGATGAGACCGGCGGTATCAGTGTGGGATCGAAATGCGGGAGAAGAACGCGCGCGGGCGCGAAAGAGAGATAGAAAAAGAAAGAGAGAGGAGAGAGAGAACGATCTCTCCGAGCCGAAGAAGCGAGCGAAGCGAGTGGAGCGCGGTATGCCGAGAGTGGCGCCAGGATTTCTCCCTGCCCCTTTCCCCGGACTTCGTCCTCTCACTCGTCTTTTCCTATTCGGTCTTCCTGATCGCGCTCTTTCTCTCCTCGTCTTTCTGCTTCTTGTCCATTATCCTGCGGTAACGGCCTATAACGCTATCTTTCTCTTTCTCTCTCGTGCCGTCGCACTTTCGACGGCAGAAGAGCCGTCGATCCAATTCTCTCCGCAGTCTCACGAGGAGAGAAAGAGAAAAAGAGAGAGAGAGAGAGACCGTTTCGACCACGGGAACAGAAATTAATAATCTCGACGAAGAGGTACACTCCTCTAACTGGCTGCATTCCTCTCGTTAAGAACGGGAATCCGCGTGAACGCCGCCGTGGATTCTGATTCTTATGTAGTCGGCGTCAGTTCCCTTCAAGACTGACTAATTAAAGAGGATTCGTCGTAAAGGGGACTCTTAACGATTGGGATATCTTCGAGCTGGGTGTTTCTATCGGTGGAATATCGATGGTGTGTTCTCCCGAGTTCTCGCTTTTCACAGAGAGAGCCTTAGAGGCGCGGAGCGCGACGAATTTTTCATCAATTCAAAACTCTCCCTCCCCCCGTCCTCCCATTGTTTATGCCGTCGCGCGCGTTTATGACTCTTATTTACGCATCCGGCGTGACGATTTGAATTCGCGCGATTGGCGATTGGCGCGATGAAATTGCAAAACCGCGCGGGTTGCGCATTGAGAGTCAAAAGGGTATTTTTTTTCTCTCTCTTCCCCTCTCGACGCCTACTCTCTCTCGTCTCTTTTTCATAAATTAATTAATTCCCGCTTTCGCACGCTTCCTTCGAGCGGCCTTGGAGCAATTAATAGTCGCCCGACCGGGCGATCACGGACGATTTCTTCGACTCACCACGGAAATCGGCAGGCGGAACGGAGCCGAGAGAGAAAAAGAGCGAGTAAAAGAGCGAGAGACAACGGTTAAGAAAAAAAAATAAAATAAAAGAAGAAAAAGAGTAGAATGTTACAGCGGGAAAGAGAAAGAGAGATAGAGACGGGGAGAGACGATACGTCGCGCGAAGAGACGAGAACGTGAAGGAGAGGAAACGAGATCCAGAAGGAAAGACCGATCGAGCGAGCATTATACGACTGGACATTTCGAGCATTTTTACGAAAGGGACGCGCAGGAACGCGTGTTCTATTAGCTAAGACAAAAGAGCGGCGCCTAGACGGGAGGAGAGACTCTTCTTGAGAAAACGGGGGAAGGGGAGAAGCTCTCGAAACTGTCCGACGGCGTTTATTTATGCGTCGAACTGCGGAAAAAGATGTAAGTCCTCCGGGTCCGGTGCATTCCTGACTTCGGTCCAGCACGCCCCGACAGGGACATTATCTCCCGAGGATATATAATCGACGTGTCCTCGAAGTCGTTCTCTTTCTCTCTCTCTCTCTCTCTCTCGTAAGGATGCAGTTTTGTGCGCGCGCGGAAAAATGAAACGGCCTCGCTCGTTCGCGCGCGACATTACTCGCTTATCTGTAAAGTGACGCGCACGCGAAAACGGCACGTAACGTCGCTGCCGAGGCAGCTAATCGTGATAAAGTTGTTAATTATGAAACATTAGCTCTCTGACCAGGGAGAAAAACGAATTGTTGTCGGCTCGAGACTCTCTCGAATCCCAGAGACGAGATAAATATATTCATTAACGAATGTTAAGTATAAATTTTAATTACAAATTCGTCAAAAAAAAAAAAACTTGTTGTTCGAGAAATACAAGCACAAAGGACTTCGATATCTGAAAAAAAAAAAATAAAAAAATAAAAAATAAATCTGTCCATCACACGGGTAACGCAAATTGAAACGCTTGTTAATTATAAAGTGGGATAATTGGCTTTTTGTTACGGGAAATCACAGGTTACCGAGAGATAAACTTCCGGCAGATATATCGCTGTGATTCTCTTTCTCTCTTTCTCTCTCTCTCTCTCTCTCTTTCTTTCTCACGGAGAGGTTACAATTTAATTTGGAGCGATCCCTTTTGCGCTCACGTTTCTTTTTCGTAATGTTCTCTTTCCGGTTTTCATTAATACAAATCGCCGCCGGAGCAAAGCCGAGCGCGGGTGAAGAGGGAGGGGAGGGGGGGGAAGGAGTGATTTCTTTTTGTCGTCGATCACACGAGCGCACAATAGCGTGCAGCAACGACTTCCAATTCATGACGGCGCGACGGCAACACGAACGTTACGTGCTTTCGCGCCAATTATAATTATCAGCGTTTCCACAGAACGGCACGCAAATATGGCTCGGCTTGTCAGTTGCAATGTTTACGGGGATGGGGAGGAGTATCGCCGCGTTTGCTTTAAAAGCGAGCCACAGCTAAACAATGTCTTGTATCGCGGGGCGGTTGATAAGTATCCGAAAAGACGGGCAGACAGTTGACAAAAGTTTCATCCTTCAGAGGAACAAACGTCAAACGTTGCCTCATTATCGCACGTGGGAGGGTTTGTGTGACAGCTCGCCAAAGTACTTACATTACCATTAACGGCATCGACACGACTCGCATTTTTGCTCGAAAATTTCTTTCTCCGCCGAGCCATTTTTTCATCAGATTCGAAAACAAATGGAAATCGCACGGAATCGTGTCTGGCAAATAAAGGGTGGATGAGGGAGCAATTCGAAACTCGTAAATTTTGATCATTGCAACAGTTGAAGTGTGAGTGCTTTGTCAAAAATCACTGTCTAATTCGGCGAGCTGTCACGCGAATACTGCGTGCGATATAATGAGCCAGCCAGCGTTTGACATTTGCTGTCAACGACAACACTGTGATACTAACGTTGCTATAAATAGCACGTAAACGCGTCGTTTCAAATACTTATCAATCGCCTCTCGTATATTTGCACACTAGCAATAAATACTCAGCGACGTAACTTCAATAAATAAAGAAACATTTTGCAATTTTGCTCTTCTTTGAAAACATGTTTTTGTTCAAACATCAATCGCCAATAAACGTCGCGAGAAACGAATAAATTTATGGAAATATGAGGAGGTAAAAGAAATCGATTGCTCATTACTCGACTCTTGAAATTCTTTGTATTCGATGTGTGGCGTGTTTTGTTGCTGCTTTTGATATAATTAACACTAGTAGATGCATAAAAAAAAGGACAAGTTATTGAATAAATTCAAACGCAACGTTTTCTAAGTCGTCGGAGGCAAAAATAAAACAATTAAGTGTAAAAATAATTTAACATGCTGCGCGCAACAAAACAATGAAACATATGTTCTTTGACTGAGAACGTGTATCGAATACGCGACTCGCCTTTTAAATTTCGTCTCGCCCGGGACTTATCAGCGATCACGGTGGTGCGAATGACAAATGTCCGGCGTGTCTTGTGCCACGTTGTGCTCGTCGTTATATTCGATCAAAATGCAAAGCACAGCGAATGTCTTCTTCGTGTCTGAACACGAAATCATTTCATTCCGATCGCTTTTTTCTCATTTTTCTTTTTTTCTTTTTCTCGTCGGCAAACCCCCGTGCAAACACATTGTCGTTTCGAGCGTCTCTCGCGTCACACGAGCTGAACAGAAGAAGCCATTTCGCTTCTATCTCGACTAGGACTTGATAAATTAATCGACATTAAGGCAGATAAGCGCGAAGGCGCTGCGCCATCTGATACGTCGGAATTGTGTCGATGTATCAGACCTAAAAAACAGCCTGGCCTGTTGACTAGAGCAAACGTCGGACGACACACCGGACGGATCCGAAGAGAGCTTAGACCTTAGATAGATTGTCTCGGGAACCGTGAGATCATCAATACACTATCTCTATTCGTTCATCTGCGCATACCAACATCGCGTGTGTCGGAATATCGATCGGTCTTTTCTCCAAGAACAAATGATGAACGTTGCTCTAAAACCCGTACGACGCAACCCCGCAAAAGTCGCGGACGAATTTAATTAGCATAAAATAATGCGTCTAGACAATGACGTAATATTATAGGTTACTCGCGTGGATTGGTTGTAAATCAGAAGAATCGGTACTCGTTACTATTATACGCGACGGCAGTAAAAATTTTACTTCCTCCCAACAGTTTTCCCGTCTGAGCTTTCGCGAAAAGTTATAAATCTCGTGCTACAGATCACGACGAAAGTAGCGCGGGCGCAATTAATTCTATGCTATGTTTTACTGCTTGCGCCGATGATTTACCGCTCCGGAGCGTCACGTCACTTGTATATTCTCGCGGCGCGCGAGACATTTCGCTGATCGCAGCGAGAAATTTTAACGGCTCCATAAATACTGCTCTCACGATATTACCTTTCCGCGAATACGGTACTTAAAAAAATGTGAAGTACGACGTATTGTCGCGGGGCGCTGTGTAAAAAAAAAGAAACAAAAAAAATCTAAGATTATAATTTCAGAGGACAATACAAGATTGCGTCGAGTAGTTCCAAAATTCTGTACATAAGAATTAGAAAATATATAATAAATAATAATAGAGACAGAGAAGAGGAGATCAACTATTTCTCATTTCGATTCTACCCTCTCGATTTTTACGATTTTCCTAATTTTTCATCGCGCCGGCTGAACAATCTACGAGTTTCGCGCAACGTACGAGCAATAAATGGGCGCATCATCGCAATCGAGAAGCTTTTACGTCTCTATAATGCGAACCGCGACGCACGTTAAACGCAGACAGGCGTACGCGAGAGCGAGCGATATACAGTCGAGTTTATAACGCAAAATTAATAGAGCTTATCCCGTGCCGCTCGTGCCGCGCGCGGCCTTTTGGCAATTTATCATGGGATTACGGTGCAAATACGTCAACCAAGGGTCGAACCTTCCGTAGGTTCGCTCCCCCCTTCCCTCTTTCTCTTTCTCTCCTTTCGGTGTCGCGTAGGGCACCCCGCTACACCCTTACTCCTCTCGCACCGCGGGCGCAGCAATCACTTCCTGTGTCAATAAACACGGCTCTTCCCGTTGGCTCACCCCTAAATTCGAGCCGGCACCCAGGGGAATCAGCGAACCAACACCACCCTTTCTCCCTAATTCCTTCCTGAATTTTACAGTCTTTTCTTTCTTTGATCCCGCGGCAGTGATTCCCTCCCGTCGCTTCCAAGAACCGGATTCTTTCCCTTCCGTAACCGGAGTCTGCTTTCGAATGATGTAACTCCTAAGGTCGTGTACGTCCTCGCGCTAAGAAAATTAATTCCGCCGGATCGATAAAAATTTCTAACGGATTTTACGCCGTATCGCGATTCAATTTCATTTAATCGTTTAACAAGCGAACGAACGAATTTAAGAAATAAAATCTTGAAGTTGTTGGCGAATGAGGAATATACTGCGACGAATAGATCCGTGCGAGCGCGCGCCGTTGGATCGGAAGTTGGCGGATCCAACAGCGGGAGATTTATTCCGACGTAATATCGAATGCTCACCGGCGCGGGCGCCTGTGACAAGTCGGCAAGTTGCGTCGGGGGATGCGGCACGCGCACATCACCACTCTTTCGCGTAAATCCATTATTATTCCCGTCGACATTACAATGACAATGACCGCAATAACGATCGGCGTCGAGATCGGAAGAGACGTGAGAGCGAGAGAGAGAGAGACGCGCGGGGATTGTCACGTGGGGTGAGAGAGCATACGTGCACGTCGCGCGCCAGCCGACAGCTCGGAAAATTGCTAACAAATAATACTGCCGGGGATAACGATACGGGGGGGGGATGTCGTCGTCTCTTCGGACCCCACGTCGTCGTCCTTTTTGCGCACAATCACCCGTGAGATTCCGGGTCGGGATTCGGGACGCTCCTCCACGCTGATGACCGGCTGGAAAACAGCGCGATCATCGTCGATGTGAAAAAGACGAAGAAAACAAAATTGCGCAAGATAAGAAATCATCGACGAAAAATATTATACTCGATCGTGTGCTCTTAGCCGCGCAGTTTATCACTATCGAACTGTAATTCTCGAAATATCGCGGTCACACGCGAAATTACGCGCCGCGTATACGCTTCTTGCGAGCGAGAGAAGAACCGGATCGTGTAATTATCGCGCG
Organism: Pseudomyrmex cubaensis; assembly: GCA_014825685.1. Classification (NCBI taxonomy): domain Eukaryota; kingdom Metazoa; phylum Arthropoda; class Insecta; order Hymenoptera; family Formicidae; genus Pseudomyrmex; species Pseudomyrmex cubaensis. The sequence continues at coordinate 15,162 of QVOA01019252.1, read as the reverse complement.
ATCGATAAATAATACGGTTTCGACTTGCGCGTACGTACGTAAGCGCCGAAAGTGCCCCGGAGTTTGTTTTCGACAGGCGGTCGGAAAGAGGGTGGGAGGGAGCGCGCGCGCGAGTGTCTCGCTTCGTAATTTCGATCGTAAAAACGACATCGTGGAATTATCCGCGACGTATCGATCGACACGTATATATACGAGACGTCCGTATATAAAGATATAAGTGCAGTCGGGCTCACTTACAGACGGCCGCGCGAACTGCAATTCGATCGACTCTGGACGTATAATCAGGTATGCAAATGTGCCGCCGCGGATGCGTGCGTGTATTAAGCGCGTGTGCACGCCGGCGTGTCCAAATAACGCGTAACTGTCAATATCGCGAGCAGCAGCTTTCCGCGCGCGCGGACGGTTGTGTGCAACATCGAAAGGGACAAGGACTTCCATTTTGGAATATTTGCACTTGAACCTTCGTGTATGTTCAACTTGTTCAATACCTTAACTTGCCTCAAGCTCTTCGTTTCTGTCTGTGCAAAAATCTTGTAATAGAAGATTTTCTTTCTTTTCTTTATCTCAATTCGTGTTTTATCGTTTGATTTGTTTTATCAAAGAAGTGTTGACGGCGTCTTTTGACAAAACGTAATAACATTTGCCGTTCTGTCAGGTCGTGTGTGTGTGCGTTCATCAAGTTTCAAACTTTCCAATTACAACGTTTAGTTCCACAACAACGCTCGTAATCGCACCTAATGCCCCGGCCTCGGCGGAACGCGCGCGCGCTGGCGTCTCGCATGGGCAATTTGCAACATCGTTACCACCAGCAGCATCTCCCAGGAAGTTTCTCGTAATTCTGCAACGCGCGCGGTGCTGCGCGCACAGTTTTCCAAGTCTCTCCCGGCGCAATGTTCGCGCGCGCGCTTTATTACCGCCCAGAGCTAAACCTACCGCGGATTTAAACACCGCTGCGCGTACCGCAGCAACTAATCTCCTTGTATTCTCAGCGACGGCTCGCCCGCGCTCTCGCGGCTTCACAAAAGCTGACGTTTTCGCGCTTGACGTTACAGTCACGCCCCGAAGAGAGACGCTCGCTTCTCTAGAGATGATATAATTCTCTTCGTAGCCCATAACAGAGATATCCAACAACTCTAAATCTTCTATTGTTCGTCTATGTCTCTATTAGCGCAACATGACACACAATTTAAATAGTCCGTTTTATTATTTTATTGTAAACATTCACATGCTCGGTACTGCCGAAAATAATATTCTCGCTTTTGTTTCTACTGTAAAAATTAAATTTCTTTTTTTTTTCTTTGCGAATACATCTTCACGCTCGATATTGTCAGTTAGCATCATGTATCATAGTGTTTGACCCTCGGCAACGTTTAATTCCCCCCTCGCTTCCACGGACCGGTTGCGGCTATGGTAAAGTCAATAACTTCTATCATCCGGAAGGAGCCGCTCTCGGTCGGTTCAATCTCTTAACGCGAGCTACCCCTATCGAGAGATACGGGAGAGGGTTGGTCCACGTCCGATGGGAGCCACGTTTCGACACACCGACACGCGCATACACAAACGTTCGACGAGCGAGCGAGAGAGAGAGAGAACGAACAGATCTGTCAGGAGGACGTAAATCAATGACGTTCCTGGATTGCCCTGGGAGAGAGCGTGTTACGTTTCCACGGACAGATAGAGCCGATGTGCTTTATTATGCCGGACACAATTGCGTGTTGCCTAAGCCACGTGACCGGCAACTTCCGGCCGACGTTTGGGTTCCGCTTCGTGATGTCCTCGCGCGCGCGATCTCCCCCAGTCGCTTCATCGCCGATTCACCGTCTCTCCTCTCTCCTACTGCTTATTTTTCATCTCGACTCAACGTCGGCGGCGATACGATGAGTGACAATGCTAATCGCGCGCGTCAAGTTCGCGGCGAGCGCTCGCGCAGAGTTGCGCGTGTAATATTGAAAGATAAAAAAAAGTAATTAAACAGGGAAACTTACGGATAATTAAAAGATTCTCAAACATGATCGTCTTTCCGCAAACCGCCGCTTACTTCGACTCTCTCCCCTCGTCGTCCGTAATTCTGTGTCGAAAAGCGTCACAGCCTTTCCGAACGCACGGGCGTACGTGGACGTGAGCAAAAAAAAAAAAAGGAGAATTTCGCGTAATAAAGAGATCCGAGGGAGTGTGGTGTGCCGAATCGAATTTGTTACGGTGTTCTCATGTTAATACCGCGTCGGTTCTGCTTCGGTTTTCCATTGGCACACGTTGGGGGAGCCACCACGGGTCGTCGGCACCGGCACCGTGGCGAATTCTCGAGTTTATCGTCGGGGTGTGTAGCCACTGTGACCGCTAAAACCCGAACCCGGGGCGGGAACGAAGATATAGCACACGAGAGACACGCCGTACAGAAGAAGGAAGACGTACTCTTGCGTCATGGGAAACGAGCCAATGTCTCGGATAAAATCGTCTGACGAATACGTCGATATACGTAACAGCGCCTATCTATAATTATGTTCCATTTTGCGTAGGCGTTATGCGCTTCCACAATGTGCGCCGATCTATACATCGAGAAGCATCGACAAAAAAAAAAAAAAAAAAAGGCATTATTCCGAAGCAAGATGATAGCGCGCGCAAATGATATACTATTAAACGATTATGTGCACGTGAGGCACACGATGAGCATCACTCCCAACTGCAAGTATTTCAAGAAACAGCGTAGGCATGAACGTTCAACGATAACTATCTGTATGCGAAGTGGAGGCGAAGTATTCGCGAAACCCTCTTAACATGTTACACACAATCATAATTGGATGCTTATTGCTCATTAGAATCGTTACCTTCGTGGCGTCTATAAAAAAAAAAAAAAAAAAAAAATTAATTAATTGTCGTAGAATGTCTTCGGTGTCACATTTGCCACGCAATTATAATCCCGGAGACGGGAATATCTCGATTCCCACACGGATGCGAACATTTCCGCGAGAAATATTCCCTCATCACCGGCCGCGAACGCCAGACGAAGGAAAGAAAAGACTCTCGCGGCTTCCATCCTCCGATCTCCGAGAGAGTACCGGGACCCGACCGGCATCGTACCCCGCGGTGGCCCGACTATCCGGCACGGTGGTCCGGGTCAACAAATCATAATCGTGCCTCGCGACCGGGTAACGAGGAAAGGTTGAATACCTACGCGAGGTTCGGCGCTGTTCTCGACGAGCGAAAGCGCGGTCAAAGCGATGCGAAACGCGAGGGACGAGACGTCGGAGCGCGCCGCGCGGCGTCGGGCCCCGCTGTGCGAGAAGCACCGAGGTCCGCCGCGAGCGCGAATACACGACGGTGGGAAAGGGGGGAAAGGGAAGGGAAAAAGAAAGAGAGAGAAATACATCAGTACACGGGTGATGGTCAAGAGCGAGAACAAGAGCAAGAACAAGAGAGGCAGGTAGGTCGTACCGGGTAACGTGGCGCACGGAGCGTCCGGGGTCGACGCCGCGACAAGGTGGTCCACGGGTCCAATGGGTCCTGACTTACGAACGGTCGGACCCCGCACGAATACGCTCGATTTATGAAGCACAAATTAAATACTACGGTCTTAGTCGACGATGCGCGAGCCGACGAGCCGGCGTCATCGCCGTCGGCTCAAAAACTATATCACTGTAGCTGACTGAAGTGTATATATCTGTAGAGTATCTGAGATGACTCGACGATATTGTCGCTCTGGCAAAATTTCCTCGAATAACGCGCCCGATACTACCTTCAATTTGCAGGCGAATGATTCGGCTGGTTCTTGACTTATGTAATCGATATTAGTATCTAAAAGGTCGGTTGTAACTTCTCGACCGTTTACCCATTATTCCTATCAGAATATTCAACCATCTGTCGCGCTCCAGGGCACTGCGGGTATCAGTCGGTGGCGAGCAGCGTCTAACGAACCGTAACGATATGCATTTTGAAAATCCGGAGAGATCGATGAAAAGAGAGTCATATGAGAGAGAGAGAGAAAAGAAGAGAGAGAGAGAGCGCGCGTAAAAGGTACCCCGAAGGTCGGCGGGCAGCTGGCCCCCACGGTGAAACAGGAGGACCTCCTCATTAGCCATGCATGCGCCTAAAACCAATTCTAGTTCTCTCCGTTCTTCTCGTGCGCGAGGGCTAACGAGACGTCTATATTATACCGCGTCCGATGAAGAGAGAGATAGGAAGATAGAAAGAAAGAAAGAGAGAGAGAGGGAGCCGAACGCAACGCGCCAGGGCCCTTGCTCGAAAACCGAATAGGGTGGGTTATGTCGGATATTAGCCGCGGGGGCCCCCTTTCCCTCCCGTGAGGGGCCCTCTCGGGAGATAAAGACGAGGAGAGCCACTCGGAGCTGCGGACCACCGTGAAAGAAGGGAGTACTCCTGGCCGGCAGCTCCTCCTCATCCTTCTCTTCCCGTGTCTCCCTCCGTCTCTCTCTCTCTCTCTTTCTCGTCCCTCTCGTACCTACGTCTCCCTCTCGCTTCCGCTTCTATCTACGTGGTGGCTTTTCTTGCCCTTCGAGGGCCCCGTACTGCCAATAACCGCAAACACGTAATTCCCTACAGCGCCTACCATACGCATTACGTCGGTTATTTGCCCCCTAACCAGGTGGAATTTATTGCGGGGAAATGTCAGTTCGTGGCGCGTCCGCTCGCCACCCTACGCGATCGACCGACCGGGCCTCTCGCTGCACGTTGCATAGCTTCGCCCCGATCGTTAGAGATCCTCAAAGAAAATGGCTGCTGACCCGGCGGAAGAGACCGATCGGTCCCACGGAAATTTCACGTAAAGTTCCGCAATTGTTAATACATTGCAAAAATCGTCGTACAATCGGTTTGCACGCACAAAACTCCCCTCTCCCTCATCGTTCCGCGCAAATCGACTTATTCGGAAGCGATGAAGAGATTCGTATGCGGGAGACCGGAGCGTCTCGGCTTGTTTGCGGACGCTGCCGCGCTGGAATATCAAACAGGACCCCAACGAGCGGATCGGAAAGAAGCGGCCGACGGGCGATGCTCGATTGACTTAATTGAGAAAGTTGCACAGGCGTTTCTCGCGCTGAAGATGTCTCGGAGATGCGTTCGCGTCCCGAGTGTTTTATTACAAGCTTTCAGGTGGTTAGCTTGGCCGTGCAGTTGCGAGATTAATGAACGACAGGAAGCTATAATGAAGCGATAATTCTTCGCGCGACGAAAAAACATCGATCGTCGAAATCTGAATATTCAACCGATCGCATGCGTTGCACGGCTGTCGCGAGAAAAAGCGCGAGACGGCATAATATCCGGCGCATCAACGTCTCGATCGCGCGCGCGGAACGTGCCCTCGGAACAATTCGCGATGTGTGTTCCGGGAATTCGGGAATGATAGGCGCACGATTCGGTGAGTTTAAGTTCGGGAGTTTTTGCCTTATGGGAAAACAGGTTTCAATCCGAGCGGAAAGTGGCGCCATCCGTCGCGATTGCACCTGCGCGGCAGGTGCTCGACCGCCTCTACGATGAGAGAGAGAAAGAGCTACTCACGGCGATTATTAAGCGTCTAATCGCTAATCTCAGAGATTATCCTCGAAACGCGCGCTGATGATCTCGAGATCCTTCCAGACACTGACCATGGCAACGATCAATTTCCGAGTCGCGTGACGCTGTCGACACCATAACAGTCGGCGCATCAATCTCCCGAGCTCTCGTTTCCCTCGTTTCTGTTACGTTTTACAGACACACTTTTGTGCACCGCACGTGTTTTCGTAACGTAGAAACAAATTGCACCTCATTTCTGTGTTACAATCCTGAGACAAGGAAAAAATTTGTTAAACAACATCCGCCTCAGAAAAAAAAAATCGATAAACGCAGATGGCATTCCGGCACGAAAGAAGAATCGAGCAAAAAAGCCCGATGAAGTTCATGTGTCTCGTCGTGAGAGAGACGTAGTGTTGACGCGATGCCAACAACGGCTTTCGCTTTAAGTAATTAAAAGAGGCGCAAAATTAATGCCCGGTTGTCGCGCTTTCATCTCGGCTTTTTCGCCCGGTAACTCGCTTAACAACGGGCGGCAGCGATCGCTCGATCGTTCGATTGACTTGGCGGGAGGATGGCAGAGGAGGTTGGCTGACAACGCTGACAATCAAATTCCGTTCGAGGTCGATAAAATTAAGGCCGCGCGCTCGCTCACGGGACAATAATTCCGCCAGCGTGGCAGCGCGTTCGATTGTCCTCGTGGCGACTGTCTTATACGTTTTAATTGTTCGCCGCTGCCGCGTAAATCCTAATTAAGACTGAATTATTTCGCCGACATCGGTGAGGGCAGTAAGAAAGACCGTAGGCGCCTTCGATTGTGAGAAGGAGAATTCCTCCCGATTCCGGAGGATGATTCTTGCCGCGCGGCCTTGCCTTGCGCGCGAGCTTGTGCTCCACGAGGACTCTTAAGGCATCTCGTCTTCCCTTTTTCCTTCCCATTTATTTTTCCCACCCGTTCCCTTCTCCCTGTTCTTTTCTTCCCATCCACTTTAAAGTCGAATATCTCAAGTATATCTTTTGCGATCATCATGTTAAACTTCGTAGAGGCGGAAGGTGGAAAAAGTTTCGTATTTATACAGTCGCATGATGTACGAAAATTAGTTCGAATTTTAACTGTAAATAATTCGATCGTCGCTAAAATTCGTTCGCGAAGTATATGTCGAGCAGAGAGAGAGAGAGCAACGATGTGAGCTTTTGGCTCACGGAATCGCTTATAACCGAGGCGCCTTTAACAGGAGTACCGTTTAAAACTCACCCGGGATCAGGATGACTCTGCATTATCGCTGATTCCGAGCCAGCCACGGGATTTCCATGTCCGGGCTTGGAACCCACCACCGCCATCAGCATCGGGATGAGACCCCACAGCTCGACTTAGCATAGATTAAAGTCGCGCATACGCTCTGCGAAGCGGGATCGCGAAGCGTCTACGAACCGAAGGGAGAGAAAGAGAGAGAGAGAGAGAGAGCGGGGAGGAAGAAGAGGAAGATTAGGTTAGATAAAAATCGAGTCGATCCACGAGTCTCTCCTCCACCTTTACGAGGTAAGACACTGGGAGGTAAGACACCACGTGGGGAGGAGAGGAGACGAGAAGATCTGCTGAGTACGAAAATGCGTTGCGAGTGGGAAGACTCCGCGAGTTGTCTCGTCACAATCTTTTATGATTCCGATTGAGTTTCAGTGATTTATTCGGAAAGCCTGAAATCGCGAAGAAATTCCCCCCGTAATTTATTTTTCGTACAAACTTTCATTCATTATTTCATTCGTTTTACAGATAAATTATTTTCTTTATTGTGTAAAAGAGATTTAAAAAGAAATAGAATAATGTATGTGTGTGTGTTTGTCACGGTAAAAGCGCAAGCAATGTTCGAAAATTCACAGCCAATTCGAATTTCGTCTTTACACTGGTTCAAGTGGTACGGTAAAGTGGCGTTGCAGCCACGGCAACGTTGGCAGCCACGAATTTTGGCGCCTGGCCAGATTCGTCGAGAGAGAGAGAAAGAGAGAGAATTTACGTCTATTTAATTTTATGGCGTTTGACGGTTGGGTACGGGAGATAGAATCAAGATCTACAAGATAGTCGACATTATTCGCCTGCAACAAACGCTTTTATTCGTTCGGCGTGGCTTTTTGTGCGCAAATAGCTCGCCGCGAACGGGGCGTAAATTGAAACATCATTATTTATATTCGCATATGTTTATATTGCACAAGTAACTTCCATATCGCAATCGTCAAAACTGCGATGTTAAAAATTAATCCGGCAAATCTAAAATACATATTAACGTAATTGTGCAAAGGTGGTGTATTTTTTTTTTTTTTTTGCAAGTAAATTTGCTTTGACGGTGATTAATTCGAAAGAGCTTCGTAGATTGTTGAGAGTATAATCTTGGAACACCTACGTGTTCGCCGTATATTAATCAAGGCGAACTGTAATCCTAACGTGTCATCTACATCTCCTTTCGCGTGCATTTCCACTGGCTGCAGCCTTGTCATCATAATTAAGGACCGCTACGTGCACTTAAGGTGTTACGGACCCGTGCACGATATTTATTACGAAAGTTAGTCTAGCGGTAATTTAAATATTCGCCATCAGAGACACGCGCGATATATATTCGGGAAAATAATTGTGCTCCACTTTGATGCCAGAAACTATTTTTCATTTTACCACACTCTCCGCTCTATGTTTAATAGCTCTTTTATAACGCCCTTAGATCTTAAAAAAAATCTATTCTATATGTTCAAAAAGTATAGTTTTGTTTAATTTTGCAAAAATTTTTGCGGTTCTTAAAATATATAAAACTAATAATAAAGTGAATGTCCCAATGACTGGACCGGCATCACCGGACATTTGTCAACGAACAAAGCATTTATTTATGTATGCAAAGTTAGAAAGTAATAAATAAAGGAAGTATTAAATAATCTTTAAAGAAAGGAAAAATATATCTTAAAAAGTACTTAGAACATTCAAAATCATACGTAATTAATATTTACATATCTAATAATTGTTCCTTCAACAAATATCCGCCTTTGGCACGTGTCCGGTCATTGAAACACTTACCTTGTACTTAGCGAAGTAAGAAATTAAAATTTTACTTTTCTACAAAGCTTTCCAGACGCGTCGTAAAAACGTGAGAAAGTCTCTCCGCGATCGCAGAATTAAACAATGTCGCGTTATCGCAATTCCGACGCGTGCGTGTTTTGCGGCGACGTGAACGTAATGAAAGCTCGCCTCGTTCGCCTCGCCAAGGTGTTACGCCGACGCGTATGACTCCCGGAGCCATTGCACTCTCTCGGCGGGTTCTCGGTGGAAACCCACCGCGGAGAGACATCCCGGCTAATTGCGGCATCGCTCACCGAGCTTATATTATATCCTTTCCGCATATCCGCCTTATCGTGCATGGCGAGAGGAAATGGACACCCGAGAGACACGCGGGAACGGCGGATGCTTCTTCAAACGTGTCTCCGGCTACCGAGCTCGCCTCGGTATGCGGTACCGAGGAGCGCGCGTTCTTAATTCGCGACTATCGCTCAACGTTGCGACTCGTCGTCAAACTAATAAACAACGCGCGTACGCGCTGCGCGCGAGACGCTCTCGGCGAATTTGTTTCCTCCCAAATTATAAAAGTGCGCGCAGATTTGCAATCCCTCCCCACGTTTTTCACTTACTTTCTGATAATTGCGAATAAAAGGCGCGCGCACCGCAAGACTGCAGTGACTCAATCTATAACGGATTACGTCTCCGCGTGATTATGTTTCTCGATGTCATAATGCGAATTTAGTTAACCGCCACACGATGCGACGTGACGCAAAAACTAGGAGAGAAGAGGAGACGAAGGAGGGAGGAGAGGAACGGCAGAAAATGACTTTGCGTATTACCGCAAAATAGGTCTTTAGAACTCTCTTGCGCGTCGCCAAGGATGAATTATCCAGACGAACGCACGCGTAACGTCCGCGGATGCAGAAACGACGAGCGAACGAACACAGAGGGCGGAGGATTATTTTTGCGCGGATCACTCCGGCAGCAATACGTCGCGCGATCCTCTTCCGACGGAAGATTAAAAGTTCCGAAAGGCGGTGTCACGCGCTATGATCAACCCCCGAATTTCCGGGACGGTGCGCCTGGCCGTTCCAATTACTTTTCTGCCCTCTCCAATTCCTCTTTCTTTCCTCGCGGCGGACCGTCTTGCTTCCTTCGCCGCGAACTCACCTCAGCCAGGTCCGTAGCGAGAGCAACCCGACCGAGGAATCCTCCTGACGTCTTCCTCCGCGGGGTGTAATAAAAAGAAACCACCCACTGCGCTCACGGGTTATATACATACATGTATATATAGTACATATATATATATACCGAGGGCAAAATGCGCGCTAGTGAAATACCGTTGCACGCAAATGTGTGTGGTTACACGTACGTGCGGGAGTATCGCGAAGATTGCTGCCGAGGCCGGGAACCACCCTCCGGACAAGTAACGAAATTAAATTCAAATATAATCAAATAAAATTTAAAATTTAAATCCTCCTCGCTCGCTTGCGCGCGCGCGCGCGACGTTGCACGCGCTCGGATACATATATCTCTTTCTGCTCCACGGGAGAAATTTACTGGCTGCCACACCGTGTCCCGTATTCCTTCTTTTGTCTCTTTCTTTCTTTCTCTCTCGCTGGTAAGCACGGTCTCCTCCCCTACGGAGACCACCCCCTCCCCTGAGTTCGAACTGGGATTTAACGGGTCAAACCGGGGGCGATCCGCGAGGAAACGACGATGAGGAAGGGTGGCTTGATTGAGAACACCAGTTTGTTTGTTCGGTGTCGACACCAATGTTTTTCGCGACGTCGTGATCGCGGATCAAAAGAAGACGCGCATTATTCACACGCCGCTCGTCGAGATCTTTGTCTGGTAATGTTTGATTTTTTTTCAAAAGCCTACAAGAATTTAATATCGGCAACCGTTCTATTGTAATTGTGAAATAATTACAATAAATCGCAATCGTTTTGCGACGGATAATTCTTTTTTGTTATACGGATTTGCAATCGTTTTGTTTGACGGATAATTTAATTTGTTTTTTCTTTTAACACGTAAGTAAAACATTTGAGCTTTTTCATAAAAAAGGTGACGTTGTTCTTAATTAAGTCGTTTCCGTTAATTGTTAAATAATTCGTGTCTTACGCTTCCCCCAAAACGATTTCTCTCTCGCAAAGGAAAAAGAAGAGAAGGATGTGGGTGCGATAGATTTTCTAAGCTCGACGCGAGGCAAGCGAGTCAATTAGTCGCGCTCGTCGTTTGGAGTGTCCGATCGATCGAAAGATTCTCATCTAGGATGCGCCTCGTGCCTCTACATGTCCGCCCCTGGTGGTGACGACTATTCCGCTACGGGGTAGCTCGGCTGTGTATACCGTCGCCGCGCCGCGTCGTTGGTTGGGGGAGGGTGTCATTCTGTGTCAACCACAGCGCCCTCTGACGATGACACCGCGGAACGCGAAAGGGGATGAAACTGGCTGCGTATAACTCGAGCTAGCCTCGGCAAGCGAGCTAGTTGCGGGGTTTACTTTGCCCGTACACTCCTCCGCTCTCCTTTATACATCGCGTGCGGATATATGTGTGTGTGTGTGTGTGTGGTACGCGCGCGCGAGGGTGTTTGTGTGTGCGGAGTCTCACGTCGTTAGTAGTTACACGCGCGCGCGCACACACATACACACACAAACACACACACGCTTGCGCGCGGATGTGAGAGACGCGCGTAAAGCCTCCACCCCGCCGGCTCAAAGCGAGGGGGTTGGCTGGTCTTATTTGGAGACAAAGTGGATCGGATTAGAGATACAGATTTCAATTTGTTTGCCCCTTTCGACCCGCGCGCGCAGACACACCCTCCCTCTCCCAGAAGCGAAAAGTTATCGAGTAGACTCTACCCCCCCGTCGGTTTCCACCGAGGGTAAACGCATCGGATTGCTGCTCCGGATAGACTCCGCAGAGCGAACGGACGTTTGTCGTCGGTTAAGTCACTTTGCTCCGATGTAAACGATCGCGACAAACGCGACGGTAACGTTATCCTTCCACCCCCAAATAATGTTTTTTCTTCTTCGCCGCAGAGGCGAAAACGTGTACGACTGTGTGTTGTTCTGTTTGTGTAAAATTAATTTGCGGTCATCGCTGATGATGCGATGCCTTTGTGAAATATTATAATTAAATAAAAAAATAAACAAGTTTACACAAGCGAATGTAAGACACACCAACACTTGGGTGTGTCTCTGAAGAGATGTTACTTTTTCCCCAAGACTCAAGTGTCAATTTCGTGTGAGTCTCTCTCGCCATTTTTTTGATCTAACCTAACCCTACGATAAGAGGGAGGGAGGAAGAGGGATTACACACACCTCTGACGAAAGCGTGGTCGGAAGTTAGGTCTCTCCGCAGTCTGCGCCATTTCCTTTGAACTCTTTTTTCGGCAACGCAAGAGCTAATTAATTTCTTTCTCTTCAACCCCGCAGCTTCATCCGCGGTATATGACCCTGCGCGACTCTCCGCGTGCCCTCCTATCTCTCTCCCTCTCTCTCTCTCTCTATGCTATTTATTTTTTCCGGAAGCGTAGATAGATGAAAGAGATGAAGCTCAAAGACAGAAAGAGGGATGCGATAGGTACAAAAGACGATGTTAAAAAAAACAAAAATTTCGCGTTAAACAGAATTTGTGCAAAACGTGAGATAGTTAAAATCTACGTCGCGCGGTAAGAAACCGAGGATATATATTTTATGCGACGCGCGTAAATTTTCCTCGCCGGGTGTTAATTAATCCCCGCAACATATCGTAAAAGTCAGTATTACACGAAGTCAATATTCCGCGCGCCTTAAATCCGCGCGGCGCGATTCTATTAAAGATACAAAACGAGCAAGCGCAAACACGCAAACACACAACATGTAAAAACAACGTGTGTCTTATCGCGTTTACAACGCGAAAAATGGATAGCGTACGAGTTTGTATATCTCATTTTTCGCACGGCGTAACTTCATTATGTGCACGCGGTGGGTCTCGCAATTAAAGTAACTCGAAACTAATTGCGAGCGCCGCGGCGAAAGAAATCGTCGAACGTGTGCGGCGAGCGGCTGCCACCCCGCGCGCGCTTATCGGCGTGACTGCGCCGCGCGCACTTTTACGAAGAGTTACGGTTTGGCGAAACGTTGGTTAGTTTCCGCTCGCGGGGCAATTTTACACAACGTACGCTAGATGGGTGCAACAAATGCATACATCTGATATCACACAGTCGCGATTTCCACAGCCCAGAGGCCCACGGCCCTCGCCAAACCGACGTTGCGCGCAATCGCAAATGGAAATTCGTGACGAGCTCCTCGGGCGCGCGGCACGAGTCGCAATTATCGGCGAGAAACACGAAGTGGATAATTGGAACGCTCGCTAATTAGAATACTCCCGCTATACGACCACCTGTGCAATAATGGGGCTTTGATACAAAACCGTGTGCTCGGGGAAACGACAATCGTTCGTCGACGTCGAGCGAAGTCTCCCGCGCGTTCGAAATCTTCGTGATAATTTGGTTTTCGTCCTCATTACGTCGACTGTGTCGCATTTCGCACGGAAAAAAAAAGGATTACGTCGAATTGTTTATCAGAGGCATTTGTTTCGTCCTTACAGCCGGTACCGCAGATCCAGCGGTTATTATACAGCGTGTTTGCAATTGTTATAATTACGAAAACAATTAATTGTACTACAAAAAAAAATAGAATAATACAACAGTTATCGAATCTGTTCAGCGTATCACTAGTTGTCTATCTAATATTCTAATGAGTATGTGTTGTTTGAGATGTGAATTTTGTGAACCACACACTGCAGTTCGAGCACTTGCCGACGGAAAGACAAGCTCTCGCCGTACGGAAGAAGCGCGTATTCTCTTATTCGTACAAATCTCGCTGTAAATTCAAGAACTGTTAGATCTCTCGACCAGTTTGTATACACATTCAATTAGATGTATCGAAATTCTTTAAAAGTAACAACTCGAGACTGATAAATATTAAAATTAAAGCACTAAAAAAACAACGCACAAAATTGTCATCACCAAATTGTTTTCTAAATTTGTCTGCGAATTCGTAAACCGCTACGTGACTTTTCTCTGAATCAGAGAAACGATCGGATCGCGAAAAAATAAAACTATCACTAGATCGAGCGGTAGCCAAAGAGAGAATCGCGAGTCGAATTTCAAAGCTACCGGCAACTTACCGATCCAGCCTGCAGAGGGCTCCAGCTCTCATCTGGCGGCCGTAAGACATCAAAAAAATCTCACGGAGGCTGGCTCGCACGGTAGACGAAAGAGAGAGCGAGAAAAAGAGAGAGAGAGAGAAGGAACCCATAAGAGTCCAGCGAGAGCAAGCGAGAGATGGACGAGGGAAAGGGGCACTCGAGGGAGAAGAGGAATCGGGCTGGTGTGCAGAGGTGTGGCTATGAGAGCGTATCAGAGTGGTTCTTCTGGTTTCTGGTTGGCTCCAGACCGACGGGAGGCCTAACCGGCACTGGAAACCGGACTCGGTCGTCGGGTTTCTTTCAGGACTTTTTGCCGTGGCGCGTCTCATGGCCAGTCGTAGGTGTCAGAATGCGCCTCGCTCGCCTCGGCGCATGAGAGACCGTCGAAAGGGTTGCTGGAGACAGCGAGAGAGAGGCAGAGAGAGAGAGAGAGAGAGAGGGAGGGGTACACACGGGGGTTATAGGGACCGGGGAAAGAGAGTTGCCGTAGAATTACTCGGCTATTGAGATCGGCAGATAGTCCTGAGGAGAAATCATAGCGGCCACCCACGTCTCCGATTATGGTTTACCGTGCGCGCTCTTCGTGCGCTCGGGCATCGATTCGCAAGATGTATTTATACAAACGCCGCCCGCCGAAATCGTCGTGGCGCGGAGGAAACACGGGAAGCACACGGGATTAATTGCGGGGGACTGTTGCGGGGCCAAAGGCGTTTTTCTGTATTTCTCTGCCTACCGCCGAGTCACGTTTTTGATTGGCACTCGCAATCAGCGATTGACTTTGACGCGAAACAGTATACATTCGCCTTTGCAGTAAATTCGAGAAAATGTGTGTGTGTGTGTGAAAATATTTTCATAGGAGCTCGAGCGGGAAAAAAAATTCAATTTTGATAAAAGTCGTTATTTCTCTTGATAAATGCAGCGAGCGCAAGAGCAAAACGTATAGTTTTATATTACGTTAGATGTGCGCGAATAACACATCATTTTTAGATGCGCGCAGTATAGTAAATAAAATTATACGCGGAGATACGTGACAACTTCGTGATAATAAAATTAATTCCGTCGTATTTAATCTTTGTGAATATTTAATTACTATCAGAAAATATATACACACACACACGCACAAACACACTCATATATTGATAATACTAAATTACGCATATCACGCGTTAAATTTATCGATACATAGTGCGTTTTCAGTTTCATTAAATTTCCGCATAACGAGATATTACACACATAATGACGTATGTCGTATTTGGCGCGCGCATCAAAGAATAAATATAAAATTCTCTCATTAAAATCACGATATAGATACACACACACGCACACACATATATATACATATATATATATACATATATATACTTATATATATATATATATATATATATATATATATATATATATATATATATATATATATATATATA
>QVOA01019251.1:0-24730 GCA_014825685.1 Pseudomyrmex cubaensis | reverse complement strand
CGAGTCTTCAATTGAACGATGTAAATAGTTGATCAAATTCTCGCGAAGAAAAATCAGCTTCTAGCTATTTTTTCAAAGAATAATCAGCAAGAGAAACTATGATACATCTTGCGTCCGTACCAAGAATCGATTGGAAATGCAATTATGAGTTTCGTCACGCAGCGAAAACTTCAATTCTGTATCGACGATCGGAATCTGCTTCTAATTAATCAGCGTCTTAACGGCGGCACTTTATGTTTGTCCTCGTAATTGTTGCCGTTTTTATGTATACCGCGCCGTGGCATGTAACATGTCGCCGGACGCACCTACTGTCTCTCAGAACGTGGTTCTCCCGCGAGTTGCACAAGGATAGGAGGGCCGCGCGCTACCATCCTTCTCCGTGTTCTCAGCCACACGGGAGAGATACATACTTACGGTTTAAGTACGGCTTTTTTGCGGATGTTGTCCCCGTCATTCGCACTTTGTAATTTTCTTACCCCGTATTATGCGGCACTGTCTCTGCTACTGTCTGTCTTTTGTCCAGAAACGCGCCTTGCGCAGCGCATTCGCTATTTACAGCAAATTTAAATTCCTCCTTGCCGCGAGTCTCGTCACTATATAAATACTAAAATACTAAAAAACTAAATTTTTCAACCAACATTACATTTGTATGAAAATTAATTTGTTAATTTGTTAGTTTTTTAAATTATACGCTTATATTTTTGTTCGTGCACAAACTGTATTTTGTGCACGGTCTTGTTTTTATCATTATTGCCGCTTGTACTTCGTTATAAATACATTGTTTAATATTAACGTCAGACGCGTATGCGGGCAACGCTACTCTTCGCATGAATTAAAATATAATTAAAATATAATTGTATGTGTGTTCGGTCTTCCATCGTGCCCCGGAAGCGCGCCGAGATACGTACGCGGAATTTTAGCAGCCTATTGTTGCAGACACGTCTGTGAACTTGCGGGCCTTATCAATTCATTTAAAGGGCATTGAATTTTCGGAGTCGCTCGTGAACTTGAAACGAGAGAAATAATTTCGAAAAGATCGCAAAGTTTTGTATTTTTCTAGGAAAACAACGCAAAGTGTTGAGATAAAAAGAAAAAAATATACGTAAACTTGTCTTACAGCCATCTCGCCATTTCGCCACGATATAACCTCGGGAAACAACAGCAATCACGCGAAAATGATTAAATTATAAATATCAAATGTAAATTGCCGGGTTAAAGTACGATGCGTGTGTTCGCCTTGGCGAAGCGAGGAAGAAGGCAAGGCAAATCCACGCTTCCGTAACGATCGACAATTTTGGTCCAAGCCGACGAATAATGGGAGCTTAGGAGCCGGAGCGTTGCTGCCTCGCTCCGACCCGGAGTTACCGGGGGTCACCTCCTCTTCTGGCCCTCTCTCTTATAAACGACTTTCGAAGAACGGGCCGCGGTAGAAAAGAGGGTTCCCGCGCCGTTCGTTGTTTTCTCTCGACGATTTCGACCTAGTGCAATTAAGTGCTGCCGCCGTTGCCGCCGCCGCAACCGCTGCTGTTGTTGCTGCAGCACCACGTTGTTGCTCTCTTTCAATTACTGCTCGAATGGAATTACCGTTATAAGACGCGCGATGCCCGATGCCGAGAAAAAAAAGTTTCGAAAGTAGTCCAACCATTCCCGGGCCTGCAAATTTGTATCCTCTTAATTGTGTGTCGTCCTGTGCATTTTTTCGCGTGTTCTTCCGTTCCATTTTAATTTACATCAAAAAGAAAACATCAACAACGTACTTTTATGCTCCGCGATTCGTGTGAGTATTTCAGCGGGAGACTGGCCGCACACGTGAAAAAAAAAAGGACACAACAGAAAAAAGAACTTTCCTGAGAAAGAGAATTTTGCTGTTCGCACGGTTGCGATTTGCAAAGCGATTACTTCTGTGCGATTTCTTGCGCGATTCTCGAGACTCAAGTTGACGTTTCCTCCACGGCGATCGATGAGTTTGTTTTGATCGAAATCAAATCGGAAGAAGGTGCTCGATTCTTTTTTTTACGCTCGTGATAAGAAATAATTATATAGTGTTTTTAGACACGCACACTTAACGTAAAAGAAATCGAATTCGATTTAATAGCTGCATTTAATTAAAAAACAAGACAAAAGTAAATCCGATGCAGAAATTCGAGCCCGATCCGATTACCAGATTTTATATCTTGCGTGACAATACAATTTGCATTTCTACAATTTAACCTTCGGATTTCCTCACGCAATCATTGCGCGAAGACCAAACGAGAGATACTTTTATCTTCGACGCGAGTCGCGCGGGGCGTGCAATCGCGGCTAATCGACTTCGGGCCGTCTGATTAAAGGCGATTTCACGGGAAGCTGCGGCCTTGCGAGTCGGAAGGTGTTGATGCGGCCTGACTAACGAATATGCGGGAACCGTCGGAGACTGACGTGGCTCTCTCTCTCTCTCTTTCTCATTGCGATTTTCCGCGACGAAGATTTCGCGGGGCGGGGAGAACGACCGGACGGTGCGTGTTTCGACGTGAGAGAAAGAGACGGAATTCAGTCTATTAAGCTTGAAATTGCACGAGGCCTCCGACAATTATCGTAAACCCCCGTTATGGACGCCCGGGATGCTGAGATCGATCTCCGCCAGTCGTCTGCATGCATACGCAGGCAGATCCGCGGCGGGATGCGCCTGAGATTCGCCTCGGCGAATCCTTTATCGGCGATGATAATTCATCGCGCGTTCTCCCATCTCCGCCGCGGCTTAATTATCCGCTGAACGTGCCGTGGACTCTCCGCTCTCGGCTCTCGTTTAATACGAGAAACGCAGTTTCTCTGCAGTTGCAGACCGATTTAGAGCGCGATCGCCGTTAAGTGCATCAGCGATCTTTCCTGTTCTCAAACGGCCGGCAGCGACACGCTATTTCTCTCTCTTTCTCTCTCTCTCCCCTCTCTTCCGATACTCCCTTTGCATTACTACTATTATTATTGTTATTATTATACTCATTTTATATCGACGATTCAGTCGCTCTCTTAGAGTAGATGTTTATGCTCCGATCGAGACTTGGCGATTACGTTATTACCGCACACGCGAATACGCGTTACGTAACTGTGTTATTACTCTCACCGATGTTTATTTGAACATTATAATAATCTCTCGACTCTCTTGCGGTGTACTCGAAGATCAGTCTCGTAATTGCCGCGATTTTGCAAAACCGATACTTTACACATTTATCATGACGATCTCACGTATGTATTACACACAAAGCGTCTCGAGGGGACGTAATAGCTAGCGGATTAATAAACAGCGCGTCGCGTAATTAACAAGTAGCGGTTCGAACAGTAGCGAGACCGCAGAAGAAGCAATTTTCATACATTCAGAAGAACTGTTTAAAACAGTCGAGGCGAGGCATTTTCAAACTTTTCCGGTATGCTCGTCAATTTCGACAGAAAAACTTTCCATTGGAAAATTTTTATCTCTCCGTCAAGAAAATCCATCCGCGCGAAACCGCATACCGCGTGTACATATATATATATATATTTTGTTTTGCGAACTTGCGCCGCGGCAATTTTCTCGCGTAATTTTTGTGGTTCTTCGCTTACAAGAGTCTTCCTCAGTCTTTCTCTTTTCCGCGAAACAAGTTTCGCGCGACGACGTGAGCCGAGAGTAATTAATCGCGCGGTGATTGATTAACTCGCGGAATCTCGGAACGGGATTATTTCGAGCACAATCGGGCTAATCGCACGCTTTAATTCCGGCGCGCCTCTCGTTCGGCGCGGTCCGCGTTCAAGAATAAGAGGCAGGTCCATCCGTAATTACACGCCTCGCGCGAATCACGAGGCGCGCTTCCTCGCGGCGTTATTTCGCCCCGACGATATTTCGAGACGCGTCTAATTAACGTAAGCTCGTTAAAATCGATCTATCGCGCGACTTAATTAAAATTTACGATACGCGTTTATTTCTTCATAAGAACGACCGATAGCTGCTCGGTTTCTTCCGCATGACAAGCGCGAGACAAAGCAGCGCGAAACAACACACGCCCTCACGCCGTTCGCGCGTCTCGCTCGACGACGAGAGACGAGGACGAAGACTTGTTAAGTCAGCGCCTCCTTCCGCTTTCGTCCTGGGAACCGATCCGGAGCTTCTCTCGCGCATCTCTCTCTCTGTCTCTCTCTCTTTCTCTCACCCCGATCCGTTCTCGTTTCTCTCTCTTCTTGATGGTTTTTTCCTCGTCCAACGTTCCGTGTCTATCAGCGTGGCCAATTATCGGCGTCAGAAGGAGGACGAGCAGGAATGCTCGGCGGTCGAAAGTGAAAACGACGCTTAACGAAGGTAGAGATACGCTCGCGATTGGCGGGGTATCCCTCTGTCGCTTCTCGATTTACACCGCGTAAAAGACGAAGGAACGAGGAAAAGAGATCGATAACGTTCGACGACGTTTACGCGACCGAGAGAAAAGTCCCAGAAGAAAGTCAAACAAAATATTAATTCCCAGAGAGAACGGATCGAAAGGAGCAGAAAGAGGAAGACGGAAATAACGAACGCGGAACGCGATGATGGCAGGGTCGCAAATGGAGGAAACAGGCTTCGGGGCAGAAGAAGCGCCTTCCGCGCGCGGAGAGAGCCCGTCTTCTTCGCGGCAAAGAAGCGCGAAGCGAGGAGGTCGAGGAAAAAGTGCAGGGGAGAGGACGAAGAGAAGAAGACGAAGAGATGAAAACAGAAAGCGGGCGCACACAGCAGCCAGCAACACCGGAGTCGGGGCCCGGGTTAAAGCGAAGCGTTTAGCCGGCGGTCACGCGAATCCCCTATAAAAATCAGCCCCGAGGCGGAGAAGAGGCCGAAGCCTCGGCGAATGCTCGGCAGATAGACAGATAATGCGGTCTGGTGGCGTTGCCCCGCGTGGCGTGCCCTGGTGCGGCGTGGCGCTGACTCCTCTCGCCCGATACCCCATGGACCGCGGCGGCGCGGCGCACAGGTGCGTGCCTGCGAGTCCTTTTTTCCGTCAAGCCGCCGGTATACCGAAGGCGACGAAGAGAAGAGAAGGGAAGAGAAGGAAGAGGGAGGGGACCGCCGAAGCAAGGCTGGTCGGTCTGCACGGAGAGCGAGAGATCTTTTACGAGTTCGTGGAAACGAGCCCGCGGATGCTCCTCACGAGTTTCGAAACGCCGCCGAGCGGTAATGGGGCACCATGATACGGCGCGCGAT
The DNA here is from genome assembly GCA_014825685.1 of Pseudomyrmex cubaensis. NCBI lineage: Eukaryota > Metazoa > Arthropoda > Insecta > Hymenoptera > Formicidae > Pseudomyrmex > Pseudomyrmex cubaensis. The sequence continues at coordinate 19,551 of QVOA01019251.1, read as the reverse complement.
GGGAACCGCCGATGCACGTGATCGCGCGTAATATTAAATTTGCAACCTCTTTGCGGGATGAATTATATCTGTTTGTTTCTTTTTATCGCGTCGAATATGGGAAACTGGATCTTGTTTGATAGATGACAAAAAAGAAGTCTCTCTTTCTCTCTCTCTCTCTTTCTCTCATATTCCTCGAAGGCGGTCGACTCCATTCAACGTGATTACCGAGACGGTTCTCTTCTTTCGGTGACTGGCACGGTTTCTTTGGGTTCATGTTAATCGGATTTTCTTGGTCGAGCGTCTCCGTTATCCGATCGAAAACCTGTAAGAAGAACGAGCTCGAAAGAAGAAGAGTTCGCCGGTGTGCGGGAACGGCGCGAATACCACTCGTCTCTCGAGAAGAAAGACGCGTTTTTTTTTCTCGCAGACTCTCTTCTGTGCTTCATTGGTCGTCCCCCTCTCGGTTCTTGTTTTCTTGTCCCCCGCCGATGACACGGCCGTGCACAAAAGAGTAACGATCTCATGGACGATCTCGGCAGGTGTGACCGGTGAAACTTCGTAGCGGCCTATTAACAGTTACTCCGTTTTGCGTCAAGTTTCAAGAGACATCTCAAGCTTTGAAATACGTGCGCATATACGTTCGTTTTGTATATTTTCTGCAGAAATATACACAATATCTCTGCGTGCGAGACTAATAAATTATCGAGCGCTTGTAATGTATGTCTCTCTCTCAAGTCAAAATTATTCAAATCATCCGGGAATTATACAGTAATTATCTCGTCAAGGAAGAACTTTCCTCGTCTCGAATGTGCGCTTAGGCGGTGCGCGCGCGCGCGTTCTTGCGTGTTACGTATCGTCCACGTGAACGAGCACACGCGACAGAAATATGCGTCGCGGACCCGGTCGTTTAGAAGGACGACGTAGCGGGATTTATCGTCGGCAGTTTGTTTTGTTGGGGAATTTCAATAATGAGACTATCTGAAATTCAAACGGGAAGGGATGAGACCTTCCGTGCCGCCGCCGTCGAGCTGCTCATTTTCGTGTTCAGTGAACTCGAGCGCTGCGCGCCACCGCTCGATTATGATTAAGTGCGCGCGCCTTAACGCCCAAGTCGCTCCCCATCAACGGGGAGCGACGTTTCTCCTTTTAATTTATTATCGCGCGCCTCCTCGCCCCACTCGATTTACTCGGCGTAATCGCTCCTTCCTTCACCGGCCACTGTCGCGCGTACTTACACAACGTGTAATCGGGAATAATCGTTCTCGTAATCTATAGTCCGCTGATTAGAGACTGCGGGCGCCGCTTTCTTTCCGCAACGCGACGATCTTTTTGCGATCGTTGGCGCCCCCGGGGCTGTCCAGTTGATTGTTTTTACACTTTTCGAGTTCTCGCGCGCAAGAGGCGACCGCAAAATAAAATCGTCAAGAGTGAGAGAGAGAGAGAGACGAGACGCGATTATTTATGAAGCCACGGTCTCGAATTCGAAGAGTTACGATCGCCGGATCGTAATTAATTTAAGCGATATTCAGAAGATACAAATCTAAGACAGTTTTTAAAGAATTATGTTTTACCGAGAATTTATTTTTGCTCTCTTACAAGCGAGAAGTCATGGAATACCGAGTTGAGTTGCGTTTGCTGACTCGGAATTAATAGCGGAGGACGCAAGAAACAGATTTTCTTTCCCGGGAGGAGAGAAGTGTATCGCACGATAATCGCTCGAGTGGAATGACGGGATCGTTATTGAGATTTTATCGAGGGTTGTGTATATACTTATTAGTTAATAGAACGAAACCGATATATCTGTCTGCGTTCGAACGAACGGATATACATTGTGTGACGGTTTCGAGCCACGAAACATTCTCTCGACTCACACCTGTTCCCGTCGCGTTTGGGGTCTACGATTCGCAAGCAGATACGAGACGATCATCAGGCTGAAAGAGGCTGTAGACCGATCTCGTGGTGCAGCCTTCGATCGGGTTTCGCTGTTCTTTGACCGAGGACTAACAAAAGCTCATCGATGGCGATCTGCCGTTTTGTGCAGCGACGACAAGTTTCCCATGGATCCTCTCTCCCATGGCGAACACGATACACCCACGCATCGATCGCGTCGGTTTGAAATCGCGCTCGAGAAAGCAACACGTGCATATGCGATACATTCGTGAAAAAAAAAAAATTCATTTTCTCCTAAATCTCAGGCGGAAAAAAAACAACAGTTTCTTGTGGTTTTTGTAATTATTTTTAATTGCCCTCGAAAACCAAGACGTGCTCGTGAAAATATATGTCTCGCCGCTAAACGAAACGATCTGTTAAAATGTTACATATCTTTCATATATATATTATTCGAGTGTTTTTGTTCGATCAATGGAACGTCTTTTTTGAACGCGTTATTTTTTTATACACGAGTGAATCGAATTAATTTCAATTGCGAAAAAAGAAATGCGATATTACTTCGAGGTGTATTATTTTCTCGCGCGATTATTAATAATCATTATTAATGTAATAATCTCGGCTCTTAATTCTCTTTTCTACTGAATAAAAATGTTAATAGAAATATTCATCGGGATGATTCGGGTTTCGATCGTCTCGCCCACTATACAACGCGATGATAAAAAGGATCAAAACAATGGGGGTCCGCGAAGCTTCCCACACACACACACACACACACATGCGCGCGCGCAAAGTACGACTTTTTAATTATTTCGGTAATTTGTGGCCGAGATCCACGGTTAGAGGCAGTCTGGCAGCCTTGCCGATGGGGTTCAGCGAGCGGGTAGCAAATAATATTAAGTATAGGTCTTCGTACCTCTCTCGGCGGGAGTGGGAGAGGGGAGATATATGGGCCTAAGCCCCGTGGTACTGGGGCAAAGCATAAGCCCGTAAAACGCGAGCGAGAGCGCGAACATGCGAAGATACAAGCGAGCGCACAGAGCGCAGAAACGAGACGTACAATACGAGTCGACCGACACACACACACACACACATACATCCGGACACGATTCGTCCGTGCAGATTCTACGGTATAAAATTAAATGGTGTTCGGTAGGTCTATTTCACTCGGGCAGGTAGCGGCCACCGGTAATTACTACCTACGACTTGGGAGCTCAGAGATAAAATGAAAGGCCCGGACGATTTTCGAAGCCGAAATCGCGTCAGTCGCCGATGCTTGACGTTGTGTTGCCGTTCTGTTTCTCTCTTCCCGCCAATTCTTCTCCTCGCCCTTTCTTTCTGTATATACCTAACTGCAATTCTCCGAGTGGAGTCGTGCGATCGATCGCGCCACTTTGCCTCGCAATCTGCCTGATGATTGGTGAGATATAAAAGGGATGATAAACAATATATATAATTTTCATTATTTTATTATTTATTAGCGCGCGCGTTTGCGCAATCAATTTCGCGAAATTATTGCACCCCGCCCCGCTCTCGATTTTTCGTTTTCTCTGCTCTGTAAACGTATCGATTATACGCGCGTTGTTTTGAAAACCACGCGGATTATTCGCGCTGATAATTCGGCTCTGGTCAATTTACGCTTTGCCCCGCTTTCCAATTAGAGTTGACATTTAACGACAAAATACGGATACTTTCGACGATGAGTCTCCCGCTGCGACGGACGGTAGCGGCGGGTACGCAATTAACGGTTTACATAACTATATAAGCACAAGCTGTAATTACGCATTTGCATAATTACATATATTCCGTGCACGTCTCCGTTTTCCGCTTAAGTCTACCCCTAATGAGATCAACGATAGCAATCGATGTGGCTAACCCACTTTCCGCACTTAATCGTATACGTAATTTTTTTTTTTTTTAAATCTGCTTATCATCGTCGCGTGATGATTATCACGCTTTTAAGTCGGGGTGCGCACCGAGTGGACGAGATTTCCATAATCTCTGTATTTAAAACGATATTACATTATCTTGTACACATTTACACTGTAATTTATTATGTCATATATCGGTGATAAAGGGTGGTAAAAAAAAAATAAACTTCACACGTACTGCACCTCGGTTGCTTGTCCGAGCGAAAGGGAAAATCGCGCGACTATATACACGCAGGTCTTTTCGAAAGCGGCGGCGGTTCTGCTTTTTCGCGCGCATCGGCAAATGAGTTTCCTCGGAAGAGGGTTTAGAACAAAGGAAGGAGAAAGACGCGCGGCTCTCCGGAGAAGACACGGTAGAGTCGCTCCTCAGTATGCGTTCCGCGGGCGTTTTTTTTTTTTTTCGGCCGGTCGGGCGAATTATTCGTACTCCGACCGACGCCGCGAGTTCCGCAGGAGTGTATATAAAAGTAGGCGCACCGAGGTATGGCTCGCTGCACCTTGGCTATGCGGAAAGGAAAGGAAGGCTCTTCTTCTCCGACTCGAACCGACCGTCTCGCAAGCGAGCGCGTACACAGACACACGTGTGCACACCCGCTAATATACGTGCACACACCGAAGACCATCACTCCGCCTGTCTTGTGCACGTGCATACGAGCACGTAGAGACGTGGAACAGTGTGTAGCTGGTTGCCAAGGTGTGTGTTACACCGCTGTAACGATACGCGACGAGGCTAAAATGTCCGCAAAAGCGATGTACTTCGTATCCGAATGTCTAAAAGAGTCAATCTCCTCCTCGGAGCTTGAACTAGAACCGATTATATTTGTCCCCGATGTCTGTTTTCCGTGGGAACTTCGCGGAAATTACAACTGTCTGTCCGTAAAAAAGTGTTTCCTTCTATTGCGTCACTGGGATAGGCAACAATAACAGCGTGCATGATTGGAGAATCTCGGTTTTCGATGTAAAATTACGAAAACCAATTTAAAGGACAATGGAGTTATTACAATGCGTGCGTAATGTGTGGTTAGGGAAGGGGATGAACTTTCAACCTAACAACCGCGAAAGCGAACGTCGTCGTCGCCGGCGAAATACGAAAGAAATAATCGCTGCGAGGAGAAAGAGAAGGCGCGGTGTGTGCCAGGATGGGGAAGTGGTCGCTAATACGAGGTGTCCACCTTTATTACACCTCGACAGCCCCGGGGAACTTCAATTATCGTTGGGTGGCGGTCGACTCCGACCATGTGGGAAAATACTGGGGATAGAGAGACTCGACACTGGGTCGTGTCTCCTTCCAACGGTGAACGTCGAGGGCTTGTCGTGATTGCGAGCTGCACAAACTCGAAGATCGAAGATCCGACATTTTATATTAAAGATAAATTAACTATTAAATAAATAAACATCCATCTCTCGAGAGAGATAAATTTTAAAAATTGTCTTGAAGTCTTCCTTGTTCTATTCTATAAATATTCTTCAAAACTGCGTGTCTAGTATTATCCCAGCATTATCATATTAAAATATTGAAATGTCAGTGCGTCACGTTTTTCAACCCCCCACGAGCCGAAATGCGGCCTCACATTCCGGTCGCGTCCGCGAGCGTTTCTTCTGAAACAGCATCTCCGCGAGACTTCGTAAGCGCGCCCATCTGCGACTTTACCGAAGAGGCTCTTCCGCGTCGGCTAACTTAAAGCATCTCCAGCTCGCTCGTCGTCCGGGCAATTTCTCGCCGGCACGTGAGCGGACTGTGCAAAGTTTGCGGAGCGCGCGTTTGCAAACGCTCGCGCGCTCGCGAGAGAAAGAGAGAGAGAAAGAGAAGAAGAGCCTCTCTGGACCCGCGCACGGAGGCAGGAGGTTACCGGCGAAGCCGAGAAAGCCTCCAGAATAAGTATGCTCGGCTAATAAAACGCGTACGCGAGTCGTTACACACGGCGTTCGCTTTCCAAACAAACGCGCACGGAAACTCGCGCGACGAGATTTATCGTCGTCCGTCGTCGTAAACGAGCAACAAAAAGCGCGATGACAACGCGCGAACGTTGAGGAAACACCGTCCGATTTTTAAGTTCGATCTTCGAGATACGCACTTGGGTGAAAAGCCACGAAGCTGCTTTATCAGCCATTGCTGCTGTTGTTGCTGCCGTTGCCGCTGCCGCTGCGTTAATAGATGTGCATCACGCCGCGGGAATAGTTATTACTACTGTCGAATAGGTCAGGCTAACACGAGAATAAATCGAGAGAGAAAGAGAAATAGAGAGAGAGAGAGAGAGAGAGAGAGAAAGGCAGACGGGGTTGTATACGCGAGGCCGCGCTTCGTGGCCAACATTTTGATCGTAAAGCACAAAGTGCTGGTTGAAACGAGCCTCTCAAGCATTTTGCGCGGACAGAATTGGAATCTATGAAGAAAATTACCACGCTGTAAAACATCGCAAAACGTATTGATACTGTTGTTAGATATTCAATTAATTTGGTAAAATAATATAAGCGCACAATGTTTTTCTTAACATATTTTAGTCACATACAAAATGAAATTGCATTAAGATTTCGTGTTGTAAATAATTTCCAATTGTATGTTTAATTTTTTTTTTAATTTAAAAAAGTTCTCATGCAATATTCCTTTTCCTTTGTGTACATTTTTTGCTGCGCGACGGATGAACATCATCAAAAAACAGTTTAAATATTACTCAATCATTTTGTTTGCAAATTGTTTGGTTTATGCAACGTTTCGGAGAAACAAAAACTGGCTGATTCATTCCTTTCCTCTTTTTTTTTCTTTTTTTCTTTTTTTTTTTTTTGTTTTTAACGATTTCTTCAAATCACCTCAAGTGTATGTATACGTTTTTGCCGCGCATATCATTACGTCAGTCAAAAGCACGAAATTACGCGGCTTGTAACCTACGCGCGAGTTTCTATATACGCGCGCGCGCATTGTCCGGACGTATACAAAAGATCCGATTCATTACAAACTCCATTATGTTATCGCCACGTTCCACCGTTCTTTCTTTCGTCGCGCGATTATTATCGCGTAAAAAGTAATCGTCACGCGGACGGATTGTGCGAGACGGTTAGCTTCTCAATTATTCCTCGTCCGATTTTATCTCGAATTTATCTCTCGAAACGCGGAGCCCGCGGGAGCTCCGGCCCCCGTTGAAATGTCACTCGCGAGACGGGCTTATATAACGTAAGAAGGAAGCGGCGCGTTATGGAAAGCAAAGGCCAGCAGACGATCCTTCGCGCTTTCTACCTTCGATTCTTACTTGTACAGCAATTACGTATGCTCATGCACGCACACACACACAATAAATGCTAAATATATATAAATAACCCGTAACACTCGCAAAACGTACAGTATTCAATTCGAATATGTCTTTAGGCGCGTATTAAAGACAAAATCACTTTCTCGAGGAAGAGATTTACGTACACGGACTTATTCCACTTGCATCGCATATATTTTTCAGGAGTTTCTCATAAATTAATTAAAAGAAAGAAGTTGTTATTAGAAAAAAATTATCATGTCACGAAAACACTTCGATCTTTTTGTAAATTACTTAATGCTACGAGGTATCAAAGTTATTGTTGGGCTTTTTTTATGAACTAAACTGAAACTCTGAATTTACAAGAAATCTGTATTTCGACTTGCATTTATTAATGACATCATTATCAAGCCGCCGACGTGTGTTCTTATCTGCACATGAACGCAGGTGCGCAAGAGGGAGGCGAAGAAAAGGTAATCGCTCACTGTACTTACGTAGAGTGTGCGATGCGTATCGCGCGTAACGGCACGCAGTATTGGCGCGGCGGGTTCGAAAATTGCCCGGCCGCGATTGCAGTTTCGAAACTGCTTCGATTTCTTTCCCGAGATTGGCCCGAAGCTGCTGCATCGGCTGTTGCTGCATTCGGCGTATTTGCCCGAGGCTCATCGTATTTCTTTCTCTAGCTCTCTCTCTCTCTATCTCTCTCCCGAAACGTTAACACGAGACTTCCGTTTCCACGATACGCAATAATGAACACAAACCCCGAGGCTTTTCTCAGGTTCCCGTGTGGTTGGAACACAAAAGCGATAATCGAATTTTACGAAAAAGCCTTTCACAAGAGAGCGGTATTTTTATTTCCCCCTCCTCTCACTTTTCCTGTTCATGCATTTTCCATAAATTTTACGATTTGCTTACGTAATAATTCTCGTCAAATTAATGAGCAACGAGTAATTTTATGACGCGCACAACGAGTCGCGTTGCGCAATGTGTTACTTGTTAAACATTGAAAACAACAAATTAGAATTTAGGAAGTAGCTCCTCGCTAAGTGTTCATTCGACTTGTTACGTGATTGCGATAATTATCGTCACGGTAATGGAATGAGATAACAACGTTCGTGTCGTGAAAATTAATCTGTCAGTTCCTGAAGACACTTTCATGTTTGCTGTTGCAGGCGATAACCGCGGGTGGATACTTCGAGGTGCAGATCCTCTCGCTGACGAACAACAGGGGCACTCTGGTGGACGGTAGGTGTTGCGGCGGGGGAGGCGGGGATCGAAAAGAAGAATTTCCACCCTGCGCGACGCCCTGCTCGACAGCCTTCTGGCTCTGCCTCAAAGAGTACCAGTCAAACGTCACCGCCATCGGCTCCTGTAGCTTCGGCAACGTATCTAGTCACGCTCTCGGCCTGAACACTTTCACCCTCACCGACCCTGTCACCCTGCAACTGCACTTCACTTTCCGATGGGTGGTGAGTTCTCGGAATTGCATTTTAGATGTATCTTTCTTCTAAATAGCCATTTTTTTAATATAACGAGTTTCTTCTCAATCATGTTTCGAGAGTACACACGTATTTTATTTTTAATTTTTACAAGCACATCTCTCATCAGTTACAATATTATTTTATTAATTGCATAATGTCGACGCGAATGTCAAACGATAGCGTTTAAATACGCGTCAAGAGAAATACGTGGTTGAAAAGGAACTCGGCTCGAGACACACACGCGGCATCACCTAATATCCGTGAGAACGCGAACGTCGGACTGAAAATCCCAACCGGTCGCCGGTTACGTGTCGCTTACGTACGAGAGAGGCGACGAGGACTTTAATTCGATGTCCCGCGATTAATAATCGCCGTTACGGTGTATATATACGGGACCGTAATTTTGTTTGGTCACCGGCACAATGGCGACCGTGGACAGGCGGTCGGAGACGAAACGTGAGGATAAAGTCGTAACGAGGGGACGACACATTCGGACTCACAGATCGACCGGCAACCGAATCATTTATCATCGACGTCGTGACGCCGACAAGAAACGGCGGCGACGTTTCATTAGCGACGCGCCGCCTCCCGAGATATAATTGTGTGCGTGCGCGCGTTTGTAAAACAAAAAAACAAAAAAAAAAAAAACAAAAACAACAACGCCACACCGTGTCTCTCTTTCCCATTCTCGAAATCGCCGAAAGCCGGCCGAGTGTGAATCGCGAACACGCCGTTTGTTTCGCAACGCGCGCTAACGAACGCGCCCGAGTAAGAAAGTCGTGTTCGCGTTCTCGTAACTCGCGTTATATCGCCGTTATTCGGGCGAATCGCCGCGAATTTCTAACGCCGACTCCTTTGTGCGAGGTGACGGGCGAGAGAGTTATCGAATCCGCGCCGAGGGATTTCCGGTCCGCTGGTCTCCCATCCGCGCGAGTCATTGCGTAGAATTCCAGTTTGGTTCCAGTCGCTTGGCAACTCCTCTCCATCGTGAGATTCCTCTCTCTTTCTTCCTCTCGCTTTTTCCTCTCCCGCTGCGCTCTTCGATGAACTCTCTTCGCGGCAGCGAAATTTTTACGATCGTTCACCCACGTTGAATTCAACCCCCGTCGTTTCTTCCGTCGTTGGCGTTACACATCGGTTCGCTCGATCGTGAACAAATTTTACACGCGAATTGTGCGCACTCGCGACGAGAGTATCGCACCTGAATCTCTCACAAAATGAGGGTTTTTAATTTGCTTCTCACACTTATCGCAAATCAAATAATATCTCCGTATTTTTGAGAATCGCAATGTGCATAAAAATTATTCAGATATTGTCGTCGGTATTTACATCGCTCTACGAAACGCGCTCTCTTCTTCTCGACATTTCGAAGAAATGTTTGGTCGGCGGTCAATTAGTAACGTGCAACCTACGACTCGAGCATCGTCGTCATCGTCGTCACCATCGTCGACTAACGTAATTACAGTATAATGCGCGAGCGATTTTTTTCGAGGGGGCCCAAACAGTCCTCTCGAATGAACGTTGAAGTGTGCACGCAGGCGTGCCCTCGCGAGCCGGTTATACACACACAAGACCCATCGAGAGTGCCTCCTTCAGACGACGATGGGTCCGCTGGGTGCCTGACGGGGCCTCGAAGGGCACGCATTCGAAAAAGAAAAAAAAAACCGCACCCGTGTACATGCGCTCCGCGTCGTCGTGGATTGTTTGAAGAAGCCAGTCTTTCTGTTTGTATATTTCATAACTCGCTCGCGGGTATATCTCCCGACACAAGAGGACCCATCGCGACAAAGGGGACCTCTCTACGGGGTCCTGTTTTCTCTGTTTTTTCTCGTCTCTCTTTCTCCTCTCTCGAAGCACCGTCGAGCAACATAAACAGAAACCCTTAAATTGCTTCCTTTTCGTCATGGAAGATTTTTCTTTTCTCGTTTTTTTTTTTTTTTTCCGACGCACTACCTTCGATCGTTTAGCGCTTCGCCGGTCTAATTCAATTATGGCGCCGCTGTGGTGCGCGCAATAGAAGAAAGAATTACGTAGGAAGCGTACGCACGTGGGTGCGCGAAGAGAGAGAGAAAGAGTGTGCAGACAAGTTTGTGAGCGACGAGAGGGCCGTAGGAGGACGGAGAAAAGGAGGGAGAGGAGAGTTAGAGATAAAAGCCCGGATGCCTCGGTATCTGCGAGCGCGCTGGTATATCCACGTCGTGTAATAACTACAAAACTGTTTTCGCGTGGTGCGCCTGTGTGCCACGAAAAACGGTAAACCGCCTGACTTTCATCGCTCTTCCGCGGATAATGCCGTCATTATCGTCTCCGCTGATTGAATACGGTGTATATAATCTCGTCGGCAGAAGCTGACGCGAGTGAGCGGTGAACGCTCTTCTCTCTCTCTCTCTCGAGCAGACTTCTGAATGCCACCTGCGTTTAGCGGTTGAGAGAATATCCGCGAGAGAGTCCCCTTCTTGACAATGTAAATCCTCCGATTCTCATCAGTGAGTCCGTGGATTTTTCAACCTCGAACGCGTTTTTCGCGCGTCGCTCGAAATCGGAAAATAATTCGAAAATGACCTCGAACGACCGCATGTGTCGCTTCAACTTGCGTCTCTCGCAATTAGACGCACAAACGCAACTGTGTGAGTTGATTATCACACAATATGGCGTGTGTCTGTTCGCGTAAAAACGCACATCAGAAAACCTCAATTAACGTTGGCGTTTCGGACAAGAAGGCTTCGCTTTCCGTACTTTCGATAGGTTACATATACGCGGATATATCGCCGCGGCAAATCGCACGGGAGTTTTCTAATAGCGACCTAGTTTACGCGAACGTGATGCGGTCGCGATAGAGCCAGCCTCTTTGCAACGTTGTAATCGTCGTCGTCGACTTTCCCCGCTTCTAATTTCAATATCGATGTGAGGAGGAACACACGGGAAGGGATAAGCATCTCTCTTCTCTTTCTCTCGGTATAGTGGCATAATAGCACGGAAAGCGATCGGCGAGATGAGAGTATATGTATACGGCTTTTGCACAATCCTCCTCGGAGAATTGTATGCATCTTCGAGCGGCACGTTTTGCGTCTCCTTTCTCCGATCAAACGTCTCTCTCCTCACGTGACTCGATGTTTCCTCCTCCTCCTCTTTCTTCTTCTTTTCTCATTCTTACACGCGAATTGTTCTCTCATCCTCCTCTCTCTCTCTCCGAGGAGACCCGTAACCTCGTTCGTTCTCGAGATAATTTCTCTCCGACGTTCGACCGTTGCCGATGCGACTCTATGAACTCGCCTGCATATATACGATTCGCATGCGACGGCGCACATATATGCTGCGACCTGTCAGCCCGTTTTGTATGCGCCGGCACGCACGGCCGGCCGCTATGTCGAACGCACTGGAACACACACAGACTCTCGCAAATCCAATGTCGCCAATCTGGGCGCCACTATGAATGGCAAGAGCGTCACGAGACGCCGGATTTTTTCTACGTGGATGTTGCAACAGTCGTCTAAAAATAGAGTGCACAGTTGGAAAAACTTTCGTTCAAGGCTTTGATTAAAACTGCGGAAAAAAGCTAGTCTCAGCTGTGATAAACAATTATGTGCGACGATCATTTCACAATTACAAAAGATTTCAGATTGAGGAAATTGCTTCTTAAGTGTAGCGTATGCGAATTTATTACGAGAGCAAAAAAAAAAAAGAAAAGTCCGCGCGCGTTCGGATTGAGTCGGGAATCGTGTCTACGGTCGCGTTTAATCTCCTTTCTCCGAACACGTGATTAATCCCGACAATCGTAGTTTTCGTAGATAATAGACGTCTAATGATAAACGATGTTCGGCCGAGTCGGCATTCATTACGGAAGGCGACGGCCGACAGTCCCGGGGGAGCACGCGGCGGGGCACGGAACCGCGGAGGAACGAAAATGAAGGAGTCCGCTCGAAGAGACGCGTCGCGAACGCCGCGGGGTTTTTCGAGCGACGACGTGGGACCCGAACAGGTGTACATCCGCGTCTCGAAAACGGGCCCCGTGGTCTCTTATAAGCGTTTTCCATTCTCGCCAATGTTCTTCTCCCGTTCTCCTTTCAACATACCGTGGTGCGGTCTGAAACTACCGCTATTCCGAGCTCCGAGAGTTGATCTCTTTTTTTTTTTTCGTTTCATTCTTTATTCTTACGTAAAGCCTGAAATTTGCATTTGAACAACGCCATGTTTCGTCTTTTAACATGTAGTTTATACATGCGATATATGCGAAAATATAAAGAACATTATTCATCTCGCAGTTTTGCATCCGTTGAAGGAGAATAAAAAGAAAAAAGAGAAATAAAACAGAACCAGCTTTGCAGAGAAATTATTAAATGCCTGTGTAATTATATATTGTGGCAACAATGATCTTTTTTGTATAACTCTTTTAGCTTTTAGTTTTATCCCGTTTCGCAGACGCCGCTCGCTAGAATCGCCGGCATGCAGCGGGCGCGCGGTGCGCGCTTTTAATAGCGTCATGAATAAACCCGCGCTAAGCCCGCGAGCGGCACCTACGGTTGTTCAAATATATTAGCGCCGTTAATACGCGATGCTAACGCGAATAATGAATAACGCTCGCGGGAATTTACATCTCTCGGCGGCTGTTCGCGTCGTGTCGCGCTTCCCTACGTGTCCGCGCGCATCGTGCGTGTTTTTTTTCTAATCTCGCGCGCAGCGTAAATTGCGCCATTTCGAATGCGGAAGCCCTGAGCGATTTGTCAAAACTTCCGCGCAAACCGGTTATCGAGGAGAAGAGCCCGTGCAACGAACCGAAATTGCTCTCTTTGCGCTTCTCATCGCCCGCGGGGGTTACAATCACGAGAAGCGCATCGTCTCGCAAGAAAGAGAGAGAGAGAGAGAGAGACGAGAGATTTACGTTCGCGCGAATTAAAGATCTCCTGATTGCCGATCGGTGCAGACCGATCGACTGTCTGTCGACTGAGGACAATTTCTCTCGATGAAAGTTAACGATCGCGGCACCAACACCCGCCGGTGCTCCCACGCGCCGGCATTAATCTTAATTCCATTAACGTAATCACCGCGCGCTGCTGATACAAAATGACTCGCGCGATGATTTGTCATCGGCATAGTTGCCACGAGAAGAAATTTTCATTTTTTTTATTCTCGTCTCGTTATTAGAATTATTCCTCACGGTGCGAAACTGTGACTTATTTATGCATAGATCGCTCCCTCAAAGTGACACCGGTGATAAATAAGAGAGACGCAAAAAAGTGAAAAGGGAAGAGGAAATTATTATATTATATGTATATATACGAAGGAGATGATAAAATCTCTGTGCAATCTCTAAATAAAATACAACGAATGAAGGTTGTACAACAGTAAATTTAACGATTCGCAGCGGCGATTGCAAATTAGAATACGGTTCCTCTTGGGGAATACGGTTCCTCTCGTGCGCGGTTCAACGCGTTCTCATCGAAGCGCGATCCGCCGGGAATGCATAAATCGCCCGTTTAAAACGCGGAAGCGCAGCCAATTTGTCGAAAATCTTAAACCGGTCCCGAAATTGCTCTCTTTACGTGATCGCCCGGAGGTGGAATGCAATCACAGTGTGCGTGTGTGCGCGTGTGATTTCTTCCTTCTTCCCGCACGCACTCAATCGCGAGATTTACCACTCGACTGTTTATATTATTGTGTATGCAGCTGCGGGCGCGCGTGTCGGCGGCGCGAACACAGGCAGGTGCACAATGCGACACGAGACAGGAGAGACGGGGGGGAGGGAGAAGATTGTCGCCACGCTTTGGGCGACGCACCTTCGTCTCGAAGTATCTTCTCGTCCGTGGGGGGCTCAACGGAGCTAACGCGGAGGAAGCGGTGGGGCCCCGGGGCCCTCTCCTTTGGGCCGGTCGTGTGTGAACCCGCTGCGCGAAGCGCATACCAAACTCGTCCCTCTCTCTCTTTCTCTCTGTTTCTTTCTTTCTTCGTTCCCTGTTTCTCCTTTCTCTCGGAAGGCTATCAAGACCGTACGGACGATCTTTGGTGGTGTCTCGATTCGCGTTTTCTCTCGGACGCCGCAAGCCTTAATTCGTCGTTTCTACGAATACTCGTAAAAGACGTACAGGTAAAAGATTTACAGTCAGAACACACAGATCCCGCGGTTTTCGTTGACGACTTATTTTTTACGTCTCTCCTAGGAATGGCGATGACGATGTCAAATACTGTGATTTTTATTCCGAGCTTCGCTTCCCATAGCGCGATATCACGTCTAATCACTTCGTCGACGACGACGTGTAATAAGAAATGCATCCATTACAATGTCAGTCTCGCCAAGTGTCAGTTCGTGTGCACACTCGACGTAAGTACTTTCGCGGTGAACGTGGTCGAGCGGAAAAGGTCTAGGCGAGTATTTAATGCGAGGCACACACAGGCGCGAGAGTCTCCCCGATTCGCGTTATATTATGCAGGTAACGCGCCGGTTCAGGTACCAGCGCGCTACCAGCGTGCGATCATCAGCATCGCTGTCCGCAGTAGACTACGGCGTTTCCACTTTGATTCCTCCGAGCGAGAAGAAGGCGCGCCGTGCACTTGGCCTTGTGCCCTCGCGAGTAGTGAAACGCCTTCGTCTTGCGTGAGCGAGCACCTCTTCATCGTCCTGCACGTAGACGACGACGACGACGACGACGAGGACGGGGAGAGACGACGGGCGTCCGTCCCTGCTCTCTTCGGTGCTCTTTTTCGTCTTTTTCTCTCATTCGCGATCTTCCTCTCCCGCGAGCAGTCTTCCCGCAGTTCTGGGTACGCCGCGAGATTTATTAGCTACCCGGCTAATTGGGAAGCGGGGACAGCCGCCGGGATTCCAGAACGGAGATTTCCGCCGCCGAAGGGAATGCGCTACCGAGAGAGAAGCGATGCGACGCGCGACGACGCAACCGGACGGGAATCTCTCTCGGACCACGAACCGGAATCGCAGGAGAAACATCCTTCGCCGAGCACCACCACTTCGCGCACAATCGCGTTCCTTGGCGTTGGCCGCCGCGTTTTTCAATTACGGCGCGACGCTGCGTCCGCCGTGTGTTCCGGCTCGGTCAATTAGCGAGATTGATTCTCCGCGAGTCGAACCGTGTGTGTGATTATTTTCTCGACGATCTTACGTAACGTGGCTACGCAGCGAAAATTAAAATGGAAATTCAATTACAAAAGCGAATTTGTTTGTTTCTTAAATTTGAGTTTGTTAGAATTATTTTATTCTTCTTTTATTTATTTTTTTTTATTTTGATAACAAGAGCGAGAAAAAGGAGAGAATTTTCACCAATTACTTTGAAATTCTCGAAATGAGAGGCTGTTCTATTTTTAGAGATTGTTTTGTCTAATCTCGGCATGCCCGGGATTATAAAATCCCGTCAGGAATGAAGGACACGCTCGAGATCTCGGACGCGCGCGTGCGTGAGAACTCACCGCGTCGCGAAATCAAAGCGCGAAGAGGAAAGAGATCGCGCGAGAAATCGGAGGAAACCTTGGTACCCTCGTTCGATCGCCATGCGCGCGCTTTTGTACGCGTCCTCACGTACGGCTCGTTCGATCTTTTCCGCGAAACCTAAGACACGTCGCCTGACGTAGAGAGAGGAGGACTCTCGGCGCGTACTCTATTCGGCGTACGTAAATACCTATCTTACCTTGCCTACCTGCTCGTCCGCCTGCCTTTGCGCTTACCAACGAGCGCGCGCGCGCGCGCGCGTGCGTGTGCACGTATAAGTCATAGGGGCCCCGATAGACTGACGGACGAGGCAGGCACAAGGCAGGCCTGGTAAACAGGCAAGCGGCCAGATAGCCTCGCAGCGGGGATTCTACGTGGCTTCACATGTCCGCTCCTTCGATCTCCTTTAAACTCGGATAGAACAGCCGCGAATATGCAGATTGTGCGCGAATTCTGGATCAGCCCGACCGCCGACGACGCTCGCGCTTCACTTGTCAAACGCGACAGACAATAACGTGAGGAAAATACTATTGAGTGCTACCGCGCGAGTTTTACTCACGTATTGAATAATATATAAAATTGTACATAAATACTTTAGTGCGCGTAAACGTTTTTTTGTGTGTAAGTAGTATGAAAGAAAAAATAACGATTTCAAACAATGAGATGTTTTTCATCGATCCAAGACTCTCGCATTGACCGCCAACGTAGAACCCACCGCACACAGGAAATTTAATTACTTGACTATCGCGGGAAAATCGACTTCTTCGGAGATACTGAGAACAATTTAATTAATTTCCTACGCCTACGCGACTGTGCCTTCCACGTTCCTCAAAAAGATTGTGTGGAAGAAATCGCGGTGTCAAGCAATCTTTCCAACATCGATTTCGTTCACTTCCACTTTGCTTCGATCGTTCACTTGACGGTTTCGATTTTTTTTTGTACATTTAACAGCGGGAAAACTCGCGTTTCGTCGATGTAACCAAGCATGAGAAATCTCAGCTCGCGAGATGCTTTATGCGTTTCGGCGTATTTATGCGCTCGGACACGCATCCAAATAATGCCATGTATACCCGGTGTCGCGCAATTTGAGGAACAGGATAATTCATGTTACGTGCCGCACGGCCGTGGAATACGAGATGACATATTCGGCCGCAAAGCAGCACGTATGCGCATCCCACGCTCCTCTCTCTTTCTTCCGCGTTATATTTAATTGTCCGGCGGATTGCTCCGCCCACACAGATTTGCTTTGCGTCGCCACAGAAGAAAATAAGATAAGCCGACTTACAAATCTGTAATTGAGAGTTTTTTTATTGTTATACGTGCAATATTATTATTCGCGCAAATCGCGTTGTCGCGAGAGACAACCGGCCGATTGTTACAGTTCTCTTACGGATTCACTTTATGGATTCGATTTCCCAAAAATGTCCGAGAGATTTTCACAGTCATCGTGAAAACGGCGCGGGAAAGCTTTCTAGCGCGGGGAAAGCACACACGGTATTTATTTAATTTCACAATTTCAGCATTACAAGTTGCGATTTCATATTTGCTTTCCATTGTCACTTTTCTCCCGCGAAAGATTTGATTATCCTGTTCTGTGTTTGCTACTTTCCATTCGGTTGAATCATCAACCGCGAGATGATCATGCTTTATTCTCGAAGATGCGTTCGCATCTGGCTGGCTTCGGGTCGGCTTTCAATTTCCCCTTCGGTATTTAACGGTGAAAGGGGAAATTCGTCAGGTACACCCGCGCGATTGTGAGGCTGCGAGTAGCGAAACACCCACGCGAATTCCTAGATCCACGAGCGCGCCGTCTGTGGCAGTTTTTCTCCATCTCTCTTTCTCTCTCTTTCTTAGCGCATCTCATTTCTTTGTTCGACATTGTAAAATTGCTTACATTGCTTTTCTCAAAGAAAAAGAAATGTAAAGTCATGTTACTGGGGTAAAGCAACGATTCGAATTCCCATTGATTCGACAGTTGGAAACTTATCGAGTCCGGGGATCGAAAAATCTGACGCGATATTGGACACTTCCTCTGACCTTAACCTTAAACCATTTACGTCCCAATTGTGACGAACTCGTCGGGGAAGAATAAGAGCGGCGCGACAAAGGAAGCGTCGACGACGTTGGAGCACAAAGAACGTCCTTTTCACGAGGAAGCGACGCGGACCGACCGACCGGCCGCATTAGAATATATATACGAGGTGTAAAAAAAAAAAATAAGGCGAGCACGAAAGTCGCGGGCGTGGGAAAGCCGGCCCTCGAGCGAGCCACCAATTAACACCAATTAGCGCTCATCTGCTCTAGGTACTGCCAGGCGAGCGGAGCTCGCTGACTTTACGTTTAGCGCGAGACGTCTGACTCGCTCATGGATTGGCCACAACATGCTCTTTGTACTGAAACTACTACATCATCGAGCGCGTATATTGCCTCAGACAAGAGAAACGTATTGGAACATATCTGGATCGTGAATGATTCTCTTTTCCGAACGATATTTAACGACGTGTCTTGTAAATTTTCTCCGATGAACAAAACTGAACTCGAAAATCGATCGATGTATGCAACAATTCGCGATCGGCGAGAGAAATTGACTCGCAATAAGCTCGCTCGAGTTGGCAGTTGAGTCACGAGCGCACAGTCAAGCCGAGAGTACACAATGCCAAAAGCGGAAAAGGCATCAATCGGCAAGAAGTAACTCACATGTCAATTCGACACTTGCGCAAGAAGTGCGGAAATCTTTCGCCAGTGAAAACAGATTACTTTGTCACAGAACGGATCTGTGTGTTATCTTCGTGTTTAATTAAAGATGCGATCTTTTTCTTCTCAATTGTTTATCCTCGCTGCGAAGTATTCTCCGAAGCACTTGTACTCTTTTTTGTAAGTTTTTGTAATTCATAAAGTTACAAAAATATAAAAATATTTGCGCGTATCTTTAATGTAAAAAAAATTTTACGTTTTTCGCGAGTCACATTTTAAGTTTTTCGATTTCTGCACGATATTACTCTCCGCGAATACCGAGTCTCTCTCTCGCGCAGAGAGTCCGCGCTCATTGTCTAATTCCGAGGATCGTCAAGTTCATTATACCGACACACACAGACGCGCGCGCGTGTTCGCGAGCGCGCGAGACGCCGATGTGCGAGCTCGTCTTTTTTTTTCGCCGAGACCGGTTCCATCAGGAACACTTCCAGCTTTCTACCATTGCATCGAGTCGGCTCGACTCCCGTGTAACCCCATCGGGGTGCCAGCGCGCGGCCGTATATACACGAAGGAGCCACGACAGCCGCGTCTTCCGCGCGCGGCAGCACGATTCGAATTTATTTATTGCATTAGCCGACTGTCACTCACTCACGGTTCTTGATTGGTGGTACCAATCGGGTTCCCCTTTGCGAGCGACGCAACACGATGGCGGAGAAATAAACCGACTGTATAAAGAACGAAAAATTGTCGTGTTGATACCTCCGCGTGCTGTTAATTATTCTGATTAAAGACGTTCCGCGTTATCACGTGTAACAAACGCATCGATAATTATTACGACTTGTAGACTGGCTGTTCGTCAAATTCGTTGTAGCAACGAACGTCTCTATCTAATCTCCGCG
>QVOA01019246.1:0-23743 GCA_014825685.1 Pseudomyrmex cubaensis | reverse complement strand
TCTTTGATTGCTAAAGAAGCACACTACATAAATATCTCAATATTTCATTTTTTGTGGGTTGACACTATATTGCTTATTAGCGTCCATATCGCGTTATGATAAAACTTACGTTACGGTGTAACGCGCGCGAAGAAATCATTTTCCGTTTCGCTATACTTGAATAAATATTGCAAAACTTGCACTTGCGGTAAGTCAAATAAACTTACGATATATATCGGCGAACAAATTTTACGACTTAGAAGAAAAAGCGTCGTAATCTTACGTAACGCGTAGCTGAGAAATAGGACCACAGAAATAAATATTCGCCGAAGGGTTACAAGTCACAAGTATCGCGAAACCGTTAATATTTGGCGGTAAAAACAAGCGGCAAGCTTAGAGTCGAAAGAAGAAGGTAAAAGAACGAAACAGAAAAATGAAGAAATCCTAGTTCAAGAATTGTGTTGAATTTCACGCCGCGCCGTCTTCGCAATTAACTTGTAACACTTTAAGATAATTAAACGTTAAAAAAAAACCAAAAGAACTGTCCAAATAATCTGAGACACTTGTAAGATGTTAAGAATATCTCGATATAAAAAAATTTAATCGATTATTTAAAAAATTTAATTAACATCAAACGTACAATTTTTCTTGAAAATATATCTAAAGATAAGGTATTTCAAAAAAATATAATTTATGAGTTCAAAGTGATTTCTACTAGCATAAGTTTAAAAATCTCTCGTAAGTTTCTTTAGAAACTTTCAGTTGAATTACTTCGTGACACGACAAGCGCTTAACATAAGTATTTCATTTTAATTACTGTGATATAGAAAAATTGTTATATCGCTGGCTAGTTTAATCACCTAAATATAAAAAAAATACGTGGTGCATGTAATACGGTCGTATCTTAAATTCAACCTTTTTAGAATATCAAAATAAGCCAGTCTCTTGAATATACAAAATTTGTTATGCAGCACATAAATTCTGATTTATTCGTTTATTCATATTAGCATCATGAAGAGCGCGTTCTAACCAAACCAAATAAAATCCTTTAACGTTAATAAGCATTGTTAGATTATTGCGATAGAGATGCAAATGCGAATTGTTTATCGAAGTCTGAACAAAATATCAAGATTAAAAAGAATTAGATAAATAAAAATATAAAGCAGACATTGCTTTCCATTTGTAGAATTGACGAGAATTCACTACATTTAATTTTGCAATATTTCACATAAAACTCGATATAGAAAATATGTTTTTGCTTGTTCATTAATTCTAATTATCGTGATGTTTATGATTCAGCCAATCTTTAATAAATAAATGTCAACAAATTTGCAAAATATTGTAAAATTACAATTTCTGATGAAAATGCAAATAAATAAAATTGTATATCTACAGCTGAGTTTAATATTGAATTACGATTAACGAATTATTAACAGTAAGAACAACAGGGAATTCGCGAAAACGTTTCATGAATGTAGCACGCGATGTAACAACTAATGTAATAACGACTTTAATCGAGTGTATGAGAGGCAAAGCCTGTGTTTCCGGCTTCAATAAAGGTCGTTAAGTATTCCGGCGATGGTAGAAAAAAGGAAATACTGATGCCCCCCTCCCTGTGGAACCATCGCAGCAAAGGACGAATTAATCTGGCTTTACGTAGAGGGGCCTTTTCTGCCCCACGTTTTCGATGTAATTGAATCTCTCGTCTTTGCCAAGGCAATTGTACCACCACTCCCTTTCTTCTCTTCTCTCTTTCTCTCTCTCTCTCTCTCTCTCTTTCTCTCTGACAATCTAGAGCTGCTCTCTTACCGCGAGAAATTAATCTTCCCTTCCGCGGGAGCGATTCCACGACTGGCGAGAAGAAACAAAAGTAATAAGGTCTATAATTCGAACCTGAACCGAGCACGAACACGAGTTCTATCTCGCTGCTAGCGATTAAAGATGAATTCATCCGAACGGATGTTCGTCGAACGAGTAACTCTGGTCCTGCGAATTACACTTGGAAACTAATCGTCTTTTTTTTTTCAACATTTGAATTTGACGAGTATGATTAAATATAATTAAAGAGAAGAAGCTTGTTTGTATAATCCCGTCTCTTCCCCCCATTAAAATATATTAAAAATTAAGACACCTTATAAATATTCCCCTTATGTTACCAACTATGTCAAGATAATTATAGTATGAATAATTCATGCGTCAAACTGGCTCTTCGCACATATTTTTTCGCAAAACAAGTATCCAAACACGTTAAATCATTTTCTCTACATGATCCTAAGAGAATAATTACGAAAAAACCGATGCGTGCATAATGATACGATGAATGCCTTGTACAGCGGGAAAATATAGCAACAACAAGACTATCCGAACTTTGATTACTACGTCAAAGTTATTCATTTTGTAATGCATGAAGATCAAAAGAGATGTGCTTTGTCCTTGATGAGCGATTTCCGAAAATAGTTTTGTTGAATTTTGACTATCACCGTAATGATAATGTAATCTTCTGAAAAATTATTTTGGCATAGAACAACAGAAGAATGATAATGCGAAATAATGCCGGATAAAGAGAGGAGCAACAACCAAACCCCATTAAACCTTATCATATTAGGATAATAGGATTGCTCTTATTACAGTCTCTTCGAACAAAGATTCCTGTTTATCAGCTCAAGACACTCTCTCATTCTTTCAGCTACATTCTCTCATGAAAGAAAAGATCGAAGGTGATGACGAAAAGAGAGAGAGAAAAAGAAAAAGAAAGAAAGAAAGAAATGGCGAGGAGACGAAGAAGCAGAAAATTACTTTGGCGGCGAAACGTGACGGCAATACTAGAGCGAAGATTGCAAAATTGCGGACCTTGCTTAAATATTAGATGCCATGTAAACGAAAGTTTATCGACAGCTGGGTGCTCTTGTTACGGCGCTGGTAACTACTCGGTAGTTTTCTTAAGACAAATTATGGAGCCGTGATTGGACATTACGCGATTCTTAAAATTGGCTAGACTTCATTAAAATGTTCGAGAGGCAGGGGCGCGATAACAGCGCAGGATCAAATGACTGTAATAACAATAGCGTAGATCGCAGCATATCTAATTTGCAAACACAATTCGGAACATCCGCTTGGATATCTCGGAGTTGCTCCGTTAGAAAAAAATCCGTCAGAGAAAATCCGTGACGAATTCTGCGGGTAATTTCAGCGAATGGAGAGAAAGAGAGAGAGAGAGAGACAGTACTTTGGCTCTGCAAAATAAATCGTCGCGCTCGAAAATATTTTCTTCCTCCTCTTCGAAAAAGAATATAAATCATGCGCTTAAAGAAGTGGTCGCAGCCGCGAAGTTTCTCTTGTAGAGGAGATTACGCTGCCAGGGTCTTTCCTCATTTTTTCTCGCGACGAACCAAATTAACATATTCATAAGATATTTATCAAGGATTCTCTTTGACGCCCGTTACTTAAACATGTTGCTGGCAATGGAGTTTTTTTTTTTTTTTTTTATTTGACTCCATAAAAATTCAGTGTCCTGTCACCGACACTTTTAGAAGGATAAAGATACAAAGCTTGTATCTAAATAACAGCCGGTGTAAATAAAGTGCTACAATAAATAAATAAATGAGCGTATACCACAGCTGTCAGTTTTTGTTCTTATATACGTGCGAAATGTCTTCTTTTCGCGCGTGTTGCAATCAAGTTTTCAATTCTTTCTTTCTTCTTTCTTCTCTCTCCCCTCTTTCACTCTCTCTTTGCATCAATAATTCCTGAAGCAGGCGATCATCTTAAACATCCAAGTATGTGTGGATTCGTATACTTGATGTCGATGCACACACTAATGTGTTAATACTCATACAGTACTTGGTTACGCTGCCACGAGGCTCCCCTGACATCGTCGTATGCATAATTCAAGAACGCGTACGTCGTTGACATCGCGCGCGATAGTTGTGCATATGTTTCGCGGTGATGCTGCAGCACCGCATACTTGTCACCCTAAACTTCTCATTCTGATGCATTCCACCATGATTTCTATGCTGCGATCGATCGCTAAAAGTTGCACATACATTCCACGAGGAAATACTTGACACACATAGTGAATTCAAATTAATTTAAAATACTTTTCTCGGAGCAGATAAAATTGATTGTAAATAAAATAATTAAAATATTAAAAAATATTTCTGTTTTACCGCCACGTTTTTGCAATGAATTTTACTTTCGTCTGCTCCCTACGCATTAGAGCCTTTTTGCCTTCGCACACAGTATGACTCGAAAGATACATTCGATTCGCTTCGAAATATTTGGCCGCGCATCAAGTCCTGCTTTTTCGCTCACTTCCTTATTTCGGTTGAGTAATCCTGCTCTAAGGCAATCGTCTTATCGTACCGAATGTACCGCATCTTTGCCACATCCGTCGACGTCGTCGCGACGTGGTCGTAAACTTGAGACGCGAACGAGATCATCGAAACTCCCCGAACGAGATTCCTCCGGTAAAAGCTCAGGCGCTCTCTCGAATTACGAAGTTTACGACGCCGACGTTTATTCGTGAACCAAGTTGTCGTGTTGCTACAGCACTTCCATTAGTTCCTCCAAAGGCAGATTAAACGCCAGCGTGCACAAAGCATCTTTAAATCAGCATTTCTTGATTATTTAGACTAGATATAACCTAGAGGGAATTCTCAAAGACAAAGGAAATAAATTAATTCTAATTGTATTCAAACATAAAACTCCACGGGAGAGCACTAAGGGAGCTATAACATTTTATTCTGTATGACCCAAATATAAACGGACGAAAGATTCTTTTTTTTTTTTTTTCGCTTTGCTTTAAATCAAGTCAAATAATTGCTTAACTGACTAGTAAATAAAAACCGGTCTGAAAATTTTTAATAGACGTCTTTTTGCCAGCGATGAAGCACTATTCACATTTAACAAGCTGTAAGAAATTCGCCCTTCATACTTTCGTAAATAATTAGTGGTAGCGACCGCGCGCGCGGAGCTACTGCGCGTTTTCCTTTCCCGAGTCAAGGATTTTTCCTACCTTCCCTCGCGTCTATGTTCGCGTCTATGAGACTTTTCTCGGCAAACGTTACCTTCAAAGGTACAAAGTTGCATACCCCACGCGGCTTCATTAATATTATCGTACATTCTCTGCCGCAGTGTATGCTGCAGATATATATATGTATATATATACATATATATATGTACACAATAATTAAAGAGATGTGTAAAGAATATACTAGAAATTGTAGGTTTTGTAATTAATTGAAAAATTAGACACTTTATTTTAAATAAAAACTTATTTTAAATAATTGAATTGAGATTAACTTTATTAGAAGTAACGTGATATGCAGATACAAAATAAAAAGATAATTTTAGCAATCTATTGCGCTACGATCTTACACGTCTGTTACGTGCTACTCTCGACGGCTACGGACTCTCTCTCTTCAGCTCTTGCAGACCTTTTCCTCGTCACCTCGGTTTTCGATTATGTTTTCGTGTTTTCGCAGTTTCAAAAGTGTCGGTTGAGTCGTCAACCGATACGAATCGACAAACATCGCAGAAGTGAGAGTCATAAATATTTGTCACTTTGCCAATCGCGCAAATATACAGATTTTCGTGAGTTTATCAGTCGTTAAATTCAAATATAATAATAAGTACGCACAAAACAAATTCGATTTCCGCAGTAACGATTTTTCCCTACAAAATTTATAGGTAACAACATTACATGCGTATCACATACAAGTCACGCGTCTTTTGCGTGATGTGCTACCGGTAAACACCGTTCGCAAGCAATCGGGTTTGCCGAATTTTCCCGATTTGTAAGGGAGCAAGTGCCGGCAGATAGCGAGCGCGGCATTCGCTTGCGAGCAGCCGCGACGAGTAACTGTTTGTCTGTTGTAAAAGCAAAGTGTAGTAAAGTATAAGATCTTTAATTATTGTGTGCTAGAAAAGCTGTGGTGTTTCACTCAATCTGCTCTCAGTTTAATCCTTATCATCGGTCAAATTCTTACAGATACTAAACGATTATCGAAATAAGAACTTGACTACTTAACAAATGAGAATTATATGTTTCTTATATAAAATTCGGTATAAAATAACATATCAAGTTTTTTCATGCGCGTTTCGATTCTTTACTTTAAGTATAACACATCAATTTCATATTTATTGTCAGAACTTGTTTTGATCTGGATAGATAGTTGAATTGATGTGTGTTTTTTCTGTCATATTTATTTTGTAATTATTCGTTTTCGTTAAAAATTCGCTTTTTGTCAAAATTGTTTCATTATTTTCTTTAGTATCCACTGAAAATGGTTTAAAATAAAGTCAAAACGTTTGGAGAAACGTTTGAATGCGAATTTTAATCAGCAAAACATTCTGCTATTTCGCTTATCACGGCCGTCTTTTATCATTTAATTGAGAGTTTCCTCTTTTATTGTAACATTTCACGTAAATTTTCAAGTATAGACTTCTCGATTTTAATTAAACCGATAATTGTGTAACTCATTTGTACTTTGACAACAAAAGCGAAATTAGATCAAAAGCGAAGATGTGTAAGAAGAGATATGCCACTCGACCCGCTTTGTACGTCGTCCAAAGCATACGCTGATATCTTCCATACGTATATACAAATTTTATTATAAGAACTATTGGAAAAGCTTTTTTTCAGAGCTTTGTAATACTGTTTCACAATAGTTTGACATTGTCGCTACAATCAGTTGAAAAATGAGAGATTTTCTAATCTACAACATAAGCAACTTTAATAACTCGCTTCGAGGATCAAAAGGATTTTTTATTTTTTAATTTTTTTTTTAATAAGAACACAAGTGGCGCGTGTACTTAACGCTTATATTTACTGACGTTGATATTTTCCAACTTTATCTTTAATAGATCTTTTCCAGAGACTAGAATTACTACCCCTATATATCAAATAATCCTATCGTATATACGCAATCGCAGATATAACAGAAACGAATGTTGATAATGCATATCTCTCTTCAGTGATCATATTGTAGCATATAGACGGTCGTAATTTAAATCCGAATATCATAACGAACAGATAAAGCCGGTATTCGAGCGTATATTATCCGACTTCAGTATCAGGTGCGCGACGCGTACAAATACTGAAATGACATCGTTGCCATATTCGACAGCAAAGAATTCGGTGTTACGACGTGTCATGGGGTCGGACGGGCGGTGCTTTTAGTTTACGAGCCTCGTTACTATTTTATCGTGTGTGTCGAGATCGATAACGTTCTCGCTATAACGATATATTTCCCGTCGGTGATCTGCACGCGGTAGCTTCGATAAATCCTGACGTACGATGCTTTCCTTCGTACTTCGTCATTCTTCGCCGATCCCGAACCCTCGTACTTTTTCTTCTTCCGCCTCTCACCTCACACGCCGCGATGCATCGACGTGCTTGGATTTTAGATCCAATTTTTTTGATATCTAAGCTATACCACGAAGCGAATACTTAGATGTTTTAAGATAGCAGTAAAGAAAACGCAGGAAAATGTTACATTTTCCATTTTCACTTTGTATCTTCGAGAAAAAAACGCAAAGTGTAGAGAAGAAAGAAAATAAGAAGGAAAAAATAAGCAGCATTAAATGTTTTTGTTTGGTTTTATCGCGATATAAATTTGAATAATTTTTAAGTTTCAGTGTTGCTTTGCAAAGTATAATATAAAGATTTTATAGTAAAAAAAAACGCAACATTATTTGCGCAATTATAGTAGAACACAATATAAATAAAAGAACAGTGTATAAACGTATCATTTAAATTCATTCTCTTCTCGATAATCTGCACGTAATTAGTTAAGTGCAGAAGTTTAGATGGATTTAGAGTAAGTGCAAAAGTTTTGATGGATTTTGACAGAGTTGTAACTGATCCAGTTTTATGACAGTATTTACAATTATGTAACTTATATACTGTATGTAAATTATATAGATGAAAGGATCATACTTTTTTAGATGTCATTATATATACACAAAAAATCGTTTTTAATAAAATTACTGATCCATTTTTCTATCACGAAATCCATCAAATCTTTTGCACTCATCTAATATGATAGCTCTTTGATTATCACAAACTTATTACAAACAGTCGTTAGAGAAGAAGCTCAAGGAAGAAACTTGGAAAACTGCAGTTCCTTAATGCAACCGCTAAGCTACGAAGTGAAAATAAATTGCTGCTCGAAGCAGATATTCTCCACCTGTTTCCGAGACGCAAAAACCTTCTCTAAACAGATGCAAAAATATAGTAACAACAAATAAAACCTCTCTCTTTCCTCTTCTTTTTCCCCTTTACTAAGCAATTGTAAATATGAGATAATCTTATTTAAACCGTAAATACTTAAAGAGAAAAGTATTTTCATATAATATCATAGAGTATCATGTTTATGTGTGTCTAGTCTATTTTTTTATATATTATGTAATTTTATTTTACGTAGAATGACAACAAAATGATTTATCTGCAATAATACATCGTTATTTTTTTGCAATCTCGAAACACTAACTATTTAATCTTCCTATCATGCACGTTTATTCCAAGTGAGTCCGAGTTAAATATCGGCCAGATAGCCACAATAAAACCGTTCGCACGTTTCGCGTTTTCCGTGAGATTTCAAACACGTAGCTGCGCATGGTACGCCGAGATTGCACGTGGCCGTAATAAAGGCCAGGTATGCCCCGTCATGTATAGATATTAAACCGTGGCCGTTTACGTCCCTACGACATGGCGCGCGACGTTTGCAAAATTTTGTGAATTCCGTGGTCATCCCAAAAATCAAATTACTAGAAATAAATCAAAATTAAATAAATCAAAATAACAGAAAGTGTGCGAGCTAGTCAATTATCATCTTTTAATTTGCAATAACGATTTAAAGTAACTTAAATATTAAAGTTGCAAAAAGTAGATTAAACTTTTTTAAATTATTTTCTTTTATTATCTTAAATAAAGTGTGTATTACTTTATTATATTTTAATAATAAACCATTATTTGTTCTATTTATGTTTAATGCAATTTTAAAGTTATAAATTTATAACACGCGCGTGTTTCCAAGAAACAAATAAAAGATAAATATACAATAACAAATAAAAGATAAATATACAAGTTAAAATATTATTTTTGTCTGCTCGCAGAAACTGATATTCGTTTTGTCTGTTATTTTCGTACGTTCCGTTTATTTGCAAATTAATAAATAAAGGGTAAAATAAATGGAATAGCTGCGAGGTGCAGCATATTTCGTGAGAAATCTCTCAAAGCTTAATCGCGTTCAATTCAATAATGATAATAGACGGAATATATATTCAAGTGAGTATAACAATTATTAACGCGAAAAGGGAATGGCGTCAGTAAGTAATACACAGCTACGTCGGATCCAACGTGTGCTATTGTCACTTAAGTGATTATCGACATTTAGGCGGCATTCTCAGCCGCTAACAGCAATTTCCGAGTGTGCGCACGAAACCGTCTGTGTTAACGTCCCGGAATGGTGGAGTTAAATCGAACTACACAGCGTTAATATGTGCGCGCTAATGGTAGCGCTGGCGTGGAAATCGTGCCATAATTTACAGATTTCCTAGATGAATCGAAGAATTGAGTTTAAAGAGTTTTATCGAAAATGCGATGAACAAATCTGAATATTAAGCAGCTTAAACACGAACGAAATTAAATTACGAGACTCTGATTGCGAGAAATCGTCTGCAAATCGTAGATATATCTAATAACAATATGTAAGTATTGAGAGAAGCGCGCACACACAATATATACATACACTTGCATTAAATAACTGAAGAAAAAAAGAGAGAGACTTTTCTTTTTCAATGAAGATTACTTCACGAAGATCTCCCGTAAAGCTAGTCGGCTTGTTTCTACAGTGTTATCACCGTGGAAACGTGGAATAACGTTATTCCGCAGAAGTATCTCAAGTGAGCGCCATTGTCAATTCAAGCCCAATTTAAGTCGGGAAAAACTTTTAACGACTTTCATCCCACCACCACTGAATTGGCAAACTGCAAGCTCTGGCAAGTCGGCTCAAAGTACAATTTAACACCGTGACTTTGTCTTGACGATATCTTAACAATATCTGCCACACTTGCCTCGCGACAAAAGTACAAAAAGACGCGTTTTGCTTCAAACTATTAATC
This sequence comes from Pseudomyrmex cubaensis, assembly GCA_014825685.1. Classification (NCBI taxonomy): domain Eukaryota; kingdom Metazoa; phylum Arthropoda; class Insecta; order Hymenoptera; family Formicidae; genus Pseudomyrmex; species Pseudomyrmex cubaensis. The sequence continues at coordinate 13,639 of QVOA01019246.1, read as the reverse complement.
AGCAGACAAACGCGAAGAAGCCGCAGCAATAAAAAGTCCAATTAAACATGAAGATACGAAGTTTTTAAGTTTCATTACTGAAAGAAGATACAGCGCAAACAACAAGTTTAATAGCAAGTTGGTTAATTAGATTTATCTTTTTACTTTGTAAGAAAATTCGGCAAATCAACAAACAAAGCAGTGTTCTCCTTTAACGCACGAGAGTTCCTTGCAACTTACTCAGATATTTCCAACGTTTCTGATTTGTAAATCATCTTGTTCCCCTTATTCGTCGTGACAAAAACTAGTCGTCAAATTCATCATTTTGTCATGAATAAAGCCGATTGTTGTATGTGCATCGAGAGATACGATCTTCGGGACCTGGCGAGTCACAGTAGTAGAAGAATACGTGGAAGCCGTCGCGTCGTGAGAGCAGAAATCCGAAGAGAAGGAGAAAGAAGACGGAATAGAACATAGGACACCATCGGCGAGTACGTGTTTGTTTATGTGCGAGTGTGACGAGGGATGCATTCAGAACAGTGTACTACCGTCGTGTATCGAGCAAATATTGATTCTGAAGGCATATCTGTTTGCTCGCCCAGGCGCTTCTCCCGCGTATTTTCTCCTCCGTAGCCGCCACGCCGCGCCAATAATTTCAGGCTCTATATTTCAAATCGCGACGATGTTTATCCATAGTCATGCATATATAATGTGTTACAAGCATAAACAGTCTTGTAGGTTACGTCACCCATATAAACGAGAAAAGAAACTGTCTGTAAGATTCACATTTTGGCATATACGATTTCCGGACAAAGAAAGATAAGACCATAAACATATGTACCTATATTATTGATAAAGTACGGCGCTATGAATAATTTTTCGGATTTTATTGAACTCGCTCGCTAATCGAAGATTACATCAGAAGAATTGCATTATGTAAGATCACGGAGAAAAAACCGGTCGCCGACTCGAAAAGCCGGTAATCCGTTTAACTGTGAATATCAAATAGATCGCGAACCCGGTTCGTCGCGCTTTGTTCATAGAGTGATCGATCGGGTGTCAACGTGAACGCGTAAAAACTCGATTCATTAGCGATATAGTTTCTAGCCAGATTTGTTCCGGGACGCGCTCAATTGTCCACTTAAATTCAGTGCAGTTGGAAGCTTATAGTTTATTTTTTATTTAGAGTGCTGCTCTTGCGCACCTGAAATTTGGCATGTGACAACATTCGAGAGTTCTGTCTTTTTTCTCAGATATCACATCGAAAATATGTTTGGGCATTGCAGATGATATTAGATTGGTCAGAAAGTCTTTTCGTACTTTCGTATTAAAATTCGTATTAAAATACAAAAATATTTTCTGACTAATCTGATAAGATATAAAATGCATCTTTCACAGAGACACGTACGTGTTATAGTATTGTGATTATAGTTTCCAAAATCTCGTTGAATTATCTCATAACATTCGCTCTCGACGTAAATACTTAAAACGTCGAGAGCGAATGTTATGAGATAAATCTTGATCTTTATTCGCAGTTTTCCTACAATACTAAGCAAGGGATATGATTATGATATAGCAATATACTAAAGTCTATTTCTAGCTTGCTTAGAAATAAAATCAGTAGAATTCTAAGAAACTGCCGAGAGCAATAAAAATATATACTCGCAGTAGATGAATAAATTTATGCGAGGTTTTATTACGCCACGTCATCCAGCTTCCGCTATCTCTTTCCCCGTCGGGATACCAGTGAGAAGTTACCATTAGAGACGCGGTCCATGTGCAAAAGGAAGTATCTTCTGAACGTAAAAGTAGCTGACGAAGAACCGCACAAAAGCAGGGAATGCATATTTCAAGAAATCCGTGAGACGAGACGGAAGGTACGGACTGAGACGTACGCGTGGGCGTAGCATTTTATTTATGAATGTCTATCTACGAAGGGTTGAAGATATTCCCATTTTACTGCACTGAAGACGATATACTTCAGTGCAACAAGATTAAGACAAAAAATTTGATTTGAAAAAGGAAAACACATTATAATGACAATCAAAAGAGTGAAAATGATAAATTTAAAGATTTAAAAAATGAGTAAAAGAAGGCCAATGGGAGTTCAAACACGGTTGGTTGTGTAAAAAGTTTTTTATCATTACCTTCCAACGAAGTGCAAACGTTTCAACTGAGGGATCTTTATCAAGAATAATAAAAGCGGAGAAAGGTTAATTTATGCTGATTACAGAGCCTTGTGTTAACAATCGTGTTTGGACTTCTATTGGTCTTCTTTTACTCTTTTTTTTTTTTTTTTTATTTGAAATCAACTACATTAATTATTCTAAGATTTACTTGGTAAAAACTGAATCCCAAGCTCGTAAAATTACTAGGTTTCCGGGAGACTCGAAGAAGACGATCACAACTCGAGAGCTCGTAGCATAATATTCATTAAAACCATCTATATACATGCAAGATCTACCGAAATGTTTAGAAAATTTCAAATATTTGATTGTTATTGTTTCTCTTCGCATAATTACTGCGTAAAAAATCAGAATTTATCCCGAAAATATATAGTTTGCTTATTTCATACATTTTTTATGCAGAGTATAAATACTCTTCTATTATGTACAAACGTACGTTGCCATTTCTATTAGTTACAATTGTTACGCTGCCATTAATAAACGTATGCCGTTCATAAACGAACATATCTTATTTTTGGCAAAAATGTAACTCATGTAACTCGTTAAAATTTTAGCGACTGAACGTCAAAAATAATAATCAAATGTTCAATTCGAAATCTCGCGCTATTTGTATGTTTAAAAACGTATGTCGTATTTTGCGATGTTCAAATTTCACATCTATATTGTCGGCAAAATATTTACGACAAAGCAAAACATTTAAATCAAATATAATTAATTATCATACGAAAGTATAAAACATCCATTAATAACATCCATTAATTATCACGAGTTGTGTAAAGTTTGACCCAAATAATTAATTTCATATAAGTATATAAACAGATAATTTCACAAATTAGTTTTTGTTCTAATGATTTATTTTGTGTTTATTTATTTTGCAAATGGAGCAAATTATAGAAGCGAATCACAATATACAAACAAATTTTAGTATCTTAAAATTTTTCTTTTAAGAAAATAATTTAAATATAAGACAAATTTTAAATTTACTAAAACAAGATAATTGCGAATTCGGCTAGTATCGCTATCGCCGCGGATTATCGATTTTCCAAAGGATTTTCTAATGCAACATCACAGCACATGTCGAGAAGATAACGACAGTGCAAGAGGAGCACCGACGTTATTTGTCTCTATCTGGCACTATTTGTCTCTGACACTCTTAAAAGAAAGATCTTGTAATGGCTCTTCAGTTTAAGCTACTCTTCTAGCAACGCGCGTCTACGAATTGCCACAAAGTTAAGAGTAAAGTTTAGAGTAGGAAGTTTATTGGATAACAGAGTATGTTCATCGACATCGTTCTCTTCTGCCCCATCTGTATGTAGAAAGATCTTGTAGCTCAAGATATTACTAAAAATGATACATACGAAGTAAATGTCAAAAAGCGTTCTTTCTCCTTTAAAACTTGAAGAGCAAGCAAGCAGCTATTTTATTACATTGAAACAACGCAAGGATCATATCTACTTTATTATTCTCTCAAGTGTGTTAAATATTACAGAAAATAATACAGGAAATATGTAGTAATAGGAAGTATGTAAATACGTAATACGTAAAATGTATATGCTTTAGATGTTTTATGTTTTAATATTTCTTCTTTAAAAAATTTTAATATTTTTCTTTTTGGAACGAAATATTAAAATATTGCGCATCATTAAACACATAAAAACGATATCTTTTTTCAATTCCTTTGTACTTCAGTATTTCAACACCATATTAAATTGTCAACTTCATTTTCCATTTTTTCTCTCAAAAAATAATAAAGGCAAAGTTTGCTTCGCGAGGCTCTCTCTCGCGTAAGTTCTTCAGTATTGTCTGAGGCACAAATAGGCTGAAACTGGCTGAGTAATGTAATATTCATGTAACAAGAAGTGGATATACCGCGCAAGCTCGCGAACGTCATCCTCATTGAAAAACAGTGACAGCAAAGTTTCAAGTATAAATAATGTCGAGAAAAGTGAAGACACGCGATAAGCAATGTGCACACATCATTTATAATGAAAGCAGAAATGCATATAAAGTGATTTACCGGGTCACATAGTTAGCACAGAATAGTGGGTGGGTAACTTGCCGCAAAAAAAAAGTTGTAATTTATTTTCGTAATGAGGGTCATATCGTCGGGACGTGGAAAGATATGAAATTCACTTTCAAGACGACAACGGTTCTCGTTTAAAATAACGACACGTGTTGTAGAGAGTGCGATGTAATGAGAAAATCAACAAAATTAAAATACGTACATCTTGTAAATTAAATTAATATAAATTAAATATTATATAAATTATTTTTAGACAGATATACATCAAGTTTTAAATCCATCATAACATTAAAGGTTAACGTCCGTATTAAATGTATTTTTAAAACTATACAAGCACTCGTATCTAAATATGCGTGCAATAAATGCATTGGAATGTTGTGTGTTTGTGCAACCCCATAGCTTTTTTTCGGATAAACTAAAATATCCGCTTTTCATTTCGCTTTTCATTATGCGCCGTTTCACTTTAAAGTTCTTCCTACCCCAATTCACTAAAATGAGAACATCCGCGTTCATCTCTCGGTCTTCGCCACGACGACGCTTTTAGTAGGACAAAGGTAGCAACAATGAATGCCAGAGGCGAGATCTAGTATTGATTTTCATATAGCGGAAAACTCATCAGAAACTTCCTATTGTATACGAATAACAATACTATTTCTGTGAGAAAATATTACATTTGTACAGTATCCACACTCGAATAAATCTTTAGAAAAATATGTGACTGTTTTGCCATCTACAATTGGGTAAAACAATATATTTACAATTATATCTTCTCGTCTTTTATAGTTATATGTATATATGTATACATAAACATACTATAAACACACAAGAAATCCTAGAAACATTCGGCTGTCTAAAAAAATAGATAAACTTTGTGTAAAATCATAATTTGATAGACGGAAAAAAACTCAAAATGTGCTTTTAATCAAACTTTATTATTTTACAATTACATATAATGGTTTGAAAACAAGACATCGAAGATTTAAAAAAAGCTTGGAAAATTATTATAAAACAACACTGAAAAATATGCAACAAGCTTACATTTCTTTGTTTTGCAATGTTTGATTTTGTATTATTAACATCGTTTGTTTTACATAGTTGCATTTTTCAATGTAGTTTACAAATTCTATCAACAAAGGAAAACAACTATTATTTGAAAAACACAAACTAATAAATCTTTGTTAAAAATATATTTTGAGCCTTCCGTTCATTTATAAAAATTTATATTTTCTACACAAAGAGTAACTACTTGGATATATTTTAGATGGCCGGATATTTCTGAAACGCTGTATGTGTGCGAATATATATATGTATATATGTATATGTTATATATATGATATATATATATGTATGTATGTATGTATATTAGACTAAATTGATATTTAAACACACCAACCATTTTTCAAATAAAAAAATGTTCTTTGTGTGTTTTCGTACTTTGGTCTACCATTCTTTTTCGCCGAATTCAATCATTGTCAAGGGATTTTCACTGAATTCACCATGGGTATTGCGGAATGCTCCGTTACTTTCACACGTAACTTCACGCTAAATAGTCCGCCTCTGTTCCTCCTGTCCGCGATCGCGATAAATTACTCTAATAGCTTCTCTCCAGTTAATTAAACCGCTATCCACGCATCTCACTTTGCAGTATGCAAAAGGCAGAGAGACCGGTACGAAGAAAACTAGCTTATCCTTATTCGCCATAGTTGTGACAAACGATAAAAAGAAAATGAGAGAGCAAGAATATATAGACGTGTGTCAACACTCGCATCTGATGTTATAAATTTTGAAACAAATACGCTCATTGTTCCTTTATCTGCAGTATCAAATATTCATAGACGTATCTCTGTAAAAATCGGATTCAACATTTCCCGATCGCGGGTAATGAATTACAACTAGATCCGACATCGACATTTTTTAAAATAATCGTGATCAATATACGAGTGTCAAGACTCGAGGTGTGACGATTCATCAAGTCAGATACTCGACATCTCAGCATCGACATTAACGACGAGCCGGTAAATCACCGGACAGTCAGTTGGTTCGCGGATTTATTTTATATTGACAAGTTGTGAGCACGTAAATACCGAACTTCTAAATTTTTCAAACCCGTGTACAATCGATCAAACTAAAATTACAACGGCGACAAATTCGGATCTCAATTTTGAAAACGCGAATAAGTAAAATTTATTTTTTTGTTTCAATCAATTCTGAAAATATTATTCAGTCGGAATTTTGTCCTTTTTATGGGATTTACACAAACTCGATAGATATATATACTCAGTTTTAAAATTGCAGACATGGTCGTACAAAATGTAGGTAGGTAATAAACGGCAAAATAAGATATAATTCGTAAGATAAATGCCAATAAAGAGCGGAATTGAAACGAGCATAATGATCTACTGATGTGTACCCGAAGGATGTTACGCAAATTCACTCAATATTAGCGTTCTCTTGACTGAGTTATGGAATAATAACGATTTATCGGGCGGATATTATTATCAGAAGGCAAACAACGGGAGACAATCGGTACGACAATGGCCGTGATATCTATATGCTTGCGAAACTTCATTATAGTTAGTCGGACATCATCCATCATAGGATACGAGCGTAATACGCGATGCATAATCCGTGTAGGCATCCTATTCAAAGCAATATAAAGGATCGTCAATTTCCAGCATAACGACAGATTGTCGCGAATTAGATGTGTGATTTCCGCGTAAACTAGTAGTTAAGTAGAAATTAATAAACTAGTAGTTAAGTTAAAATTGAATAAATAAATTGCCGCCAATAAAAATGAAACTTAATTATCGCAATTCGCAATATAAATCACAAGATTTATATATTCCAAATTTGTGCAATGTCAGTGTTGCAGATTTCGCTTACAAGAGGCTTTTATTTTTTATCAAAAATATAATAGTCTCTCTTGTTAAGAATAATGTTACCTCAGTTCTCTCTCTTTTTATTTTCTCCTTGTTAAATAAATAATAAATTTTCATCTCAATTTTGATAAACAAACGAATGCGGTAGACTTTCAATTAAGAAGACTGAACAAAAAAAGTGCGGCAAAGAGTAAAGAAGAGAAGTTCGCTTATTTAAGAACTCTTTTACATCGCGCGTGATTACGAAGCCGAGCTTTCCAACTTTGCGTCGGTGCATTTTACTAAGCGGCCGCCGAACGCGTACAAAGCTGCTTATAAAGTTTTGCTCGTCAATTCTCGAGCCAAGGCTTTCCGATGCGCTCTGCTTGAGCAGAGCAACATAGAGCAGTGATAATAGAAGACATTACGATAAGAGTCCCAACTGTGCAAAGTGTGTATACACAGGCATTACCATATGAAACTTATCCTGAAACACGGGAAACAGAATCGCGAAACACATTTTTACTTGCTTCTGCATTCGAGTATTTCACGAAAACGTAACAAATTGTAATTCGCGCGTAGCGCGGATAAAATCAGAAAATTATAGGACATGTGATAAAAAATATTTTTTTTTTTTTTTTTTTTTTGTGCTCAAATAAACACAAGTGGCATCTCGGAGTTTATTGTCTCTTTTTTACGATGCAAATTATTTTCTCTCTCTTTCTTTCTGTCTCCCTCTCGCTACAAGAAGAGTATCTATAAAAGGAACAACGGTGTTAAATGAAGAGCATGAAAATGTGATGTAATACGAAAATTTCTAATCAAGTTTTATATTGCAGCGTCGCGCTGTTGCCTATTGTTGCGTGGCGCATATTCTAACGCAAGCTAAACGGCTTTTATCTGCGCGCGCGGAGCACTCTTTTCATGCATATCTACACACGCGAAGCATTTACTGGCGCGGGTATAGCGATCTGGCACTGTGCGGACCTTCATTAAATATAATCTGGGAGATGTAGCAGCTTTGTGTGCGGCTGAACGGGGATGGTCAGAAAATGCGCACCGGCAAATTTTACAACACGGTTTGGAGGACCATAAGTCCGGATAAAATCTCGCTCGGGAGCAGACGCTCGGGAGCTTTTAGTTTATGCCGGAATATGTTAATGGAAATTTAATTTGCGCTGTTAATCATAATAACTTAATCCCGTCATCACCAATTTATGAACTGTACTTTCAACGTATTCCCTTTCGCTTCAAATAGAAAATAAATCGTGATAACGGCAACATTTGTACGTGAAGTTTTCATTAAAAATTTAATGACGTGCTAAAAACCCGTCGAACAAATAAATGAGCTTCGTACGAGATGTGTTCTCTCACGAAGCGTCGAATAAAAATGAAAATACGATGTCAAAAATGAAAATGCAATATATTTTGTTTTTTGCTTTCCCTCGCGGGAGAGAGACCTGTTGGTAACGTAAACGACTGACAACAACGCGACACAAAAGAAGTTCGTTTCACGTTTGGTGTGCCGACGAAGAAAGAAATGGAGCGTAATGGTAAGTCGGTGAGAGATATTGAAAATGGGAGGTTCTTGCCCGATGTAAAGCGAACGCTCGAGAAAGAGAGAAAGAGAGAAAGACGCGCTGTCTCGGGCAGCAACTAATAGCCGAAGACGAGGGAACGGTTCATCAACTAAAAGCAACACGGTGCCATTCTAGTGGCCCATATACGAAACGAGCCGAAGAAACTATCGTTCCACACAGTTCCTTCGAGCTTGCCACGATGAAAAGAGGACGATGACACGAAAATCAGACTGTGGACTGTACATACATATATACATATATACATCGTCGACGGCGCAGTATTTCTTTTCCGCTTTTTTCCCGGTATGTTGTTTCGCGTCGCTCTTTTCTGCGCGACCGGCTCACGCGGGAAAAATGCGGAAATTTCAATTTTCGTTTCATCGCCACTGTCTGCACATGTAACGAAGTTGTAGTAGTTTCGATAACAGGATAGCTCGTGTGTAATTTTTATTACATCAAAAACGCCCGGATTTTATGGACGATACGTCAAGAACGTGCGCGACGTGAATCATTCATGAGCGTGTCACGTTTAACGCGAAATAGGATGGTTATCGATCAAAGTATGTGTGAGAGATACCGAACACAAATATCAAGAGCGTCCACGCGAGGCTCATACGATGCGACCAGAGAGAAACGAGTCAAACAGCGCAATGTCAATCTGACGTACATGTCAATTAGTAAACGATCAGAATCAGTAGATATTTGTGTAAATTAATATTTGTTACAGTGAATGATTTGCCGTGTGTGTTGCATATTTGCTACAGAAGATAAAAAAGAAAACTGCGCGCAAATAGTTATACGTATCAGTCGTATGTAGTCTCAAAAAAAAAAAAAATAAACGTGCTTTGTCACTATCGCGCGGAGTTGACGCTATTTTTGCAGCGAGCGATAAAAATAACACGTCCGCGACACACACGACGACACAAACGAAAAACTTGGGGAAACCTCCGGCCAAGTTCCGAGATTTTCCGCGATAGAGACTATCGGCAATACGTTCGCTCGAGTTTTCACGTCGTTCGTTCCCCTGTTGGTCGGTCGGTTCACGTAAAACTTGGCGGCGGAGAAAGTTGTTCGCGGTGTGTGCTCGGTCTTTTTTTTATGAGGGAGAGGAGAGGAGGAGGAGGTGGTGGGCTATCTCTTTCCTCCATCCGTCGCCATCCATCCGTATAGCGGAAATAAAGCGTCGAATAAACGTTTCCCGAGCAGATGGACCGAACGTACGAACGGAAAATCCGATATTAGCATGCCACGCCGACCGCCTAGTTCGTGTTTCACCGTCCTCCCCAGTTGCACCCGCCCAGGGGTATCCCCGCGTTCCTCTTCGATCTTTCGTCCTACCCTCTTTTCTCTATCCACCAGAGGCACCTTCCTTTTATTTTCTCATTCGCCCTTCCTCTTCCCCGTCTTTTATCTCCGCGCGTACGCATTCGCACATCCATAGAAATTGGCCCTTAACCACCGCTGGCATTACCATATTCCAATCAAGATAACCTCGAGCCTACCTCCGAATATCCTCTTCTTCTCTCCCCTCCTCCCCGTCGTTTTTTTCCTCGCTCCTACGAGTAGATTTTCGAGTCGCAAATGGACTTTTTCCTGTATACGTCATTCCCTGATGGCAGGTACGAGTGGATTGCGTGAAATTCCGGAATGATGTTTCCTACTGACGCATCTCACGCGATGAATAAAAAAAGAACAGAAACTTAGCTTTCTCGAAACAGTCGTCTTTTCTGCGCGCAACTTAAGAGTGACGCAAGTAACAAAAAACGTTATTTTTATAAATTTAAAAAGAACGTTATTTTTATAAACTTAAAAAAAACGTTATTTTTATAAACTTAAAAAAAAATTTAGAGCCTCTGATTCAGAAAATTATTCCACGCTATTATATGAGAAATACGAGAGACGAATGAGTGATGTTTATGGGATTCATATGCTTGTATAATTGTATATGCAGATTCGCAAACAAGTAGAGAGGGAGAGTTACCCTCGCGAAAATATGGCATTCGGATACAGATATTCGCATTCAGAAATTCCTCAGGGCATTCGAAATATGAACGGATCCCGCCATGCGTGCGCACTTGTGTGTGCGCGCAGATCGAATGCAGCGAGTCTCGAGAGAAATCATTATATCGCATCAAAACAGCGTAAAGTCACCATATTTTCTTCGACATTCGCCTGGGAATACAGAAATATATATCGGAGTTATCCTGAGATTATATACGTATTCAATACACTCTTGAACGTCGTGCGCGTCGAACTGCCCGCCAATATATCGCGCACCGTCAAAATATCGATGTCAACTATTGCATTCGAGCCAATAAGATCCCATCTTTTTATTACATGCATTAACGCAATAAATCTGTTGGCAATAAAATATAAAATTCATTTTTTCTCTTTGAACGGTATAATAAAAAATAAATATTTTTCGTAATTTGACATAAACAAGAACATTCTGCATCTCGCAAGAGAAATAGGTTTTTATTAATATTAAGCAACATTTTACGGTGCAAAGCAAAAACTCTCACGTAAAAAAACACATTTACCTAAAACCTTTTTAGCCACTCTTGTGCCGAATTGTCGCGCAAACGGTTTATGATGAACGTTCGACTGATTCAATTTGCCCTTTCAAACAAACTCGATATCATAAAAAAAAAACCGTGTCGAAACGATTGCTACCATATGCACAAAACGGCGACACTGCAATCAATTACCTTTACGATGCGACACAAACGTTGCCTAATATTAATAAATCCCATGCCGCGGGCTCCGGGCATTAGTGAATAATTTGTCGTGATATCGAACCCGGACCGAAGCCACCGGCTAGGGGTCGGTGGCTGTTTCATCGGCAATATGGCCGAAATATTCCGCGACGCTGATGTCAACTGACCCCGGCTGCGAGTAACCGGCCGCATACACGCCCGGAATTCGATCAAATTCGATTTAATTGCGCGCGGCCGGACCGGTCACTCAATGTCCTTGAAACGCGTGTGTGCACGTGTGCGGGTGGAGGGTGCGTCGCGCGTAACGACGCGATACGACGTCGTCTCGCGCGATAACGCAAGGTATGCAAGAGGGTCGGAAAACGCGCGAGCGACAGGCTGGTTTACGAGGAGCAAACACGCTCGGTTGTTTAGCATCACGAGGTCGAATAGATAGACACCAATAAGACTGAGGATCGTACACACGTACACGCATTCGCGTAGGGCAGATTGGTGCTCCCTCTCCCTCCTCTCTCTCTCTCTCTCTCTCTCTCTACGGCTGCATCCTGGCACGCATTATCTGCAGGACGCACTGATAACGCCTCCGCCACTCCGTTAACCCTCGCTCGATTAATCCGCGTGCTATCCGGACAAATCCTCCCCTAAAAACACATATATAGACCGGCCGGGTTCTCCTGTGCACGACAGGACGGTCCGCCGGCCACGTTCGGTAATTAACCGAATAAACCCTCGTTTCGAGAGAGTGGTCGAACGAGTGTAACGAAACGTCTCTTGATTACCGTAATTCGGAAGAAGTTTTCACTCAGATCCCGGGAAAATTTTCTATGCGCGAGATCGCTCTTTGCCTTTGATAAGCTCTTTGTTGACAGCTTTTTTTCGCGACACACAATGCGAAAATTTGTCGCAACAGAAACTGGTAAAACTTGCAACTTACACATTAGAGCTCCCATCTCTCTTTTTTTGTTACGTAAGATAAATTTTCTGATATTATACTTTGACAATGATAATCACAACTCTGCTCGGTAAGCTTTGACAATTTATCAGTGTCCCTCATACTCTTGCCGTAAGCTTTTAAATGTCCTTTGAGACACAAAACGCGGTATTCGCGGATTTATCGCGGATTTTTTCTTTTTTTTTTTTTTTTTTAATGCCCGCGCATAAATCTTCTATAGAAACGCTCGAGAGCGATGTTCGCTATTGTTGAATAAGAGTAGACGCAACCGCAAATAAATGGACATTTATGAACGAACTCTCTTAGTTGAACAATAAGCCACTGGCGATAAAAGAATATATGTACCTTTATCCCGCAGCCGCTATATAGCTCATTGATTTTCTGGGAGCACACCTCTCCGATGGTGGACCCATTGTGTGTATATATACCATGTCCCCGTGTAGGTGATTTCACGGAAAAATCGCGCATTGTTTCAGCCAAAGGCGGCGAGAGCCGCAAAGGGGATTTGTCGGGTATTGTCTCTGAACTACCGGCAAACTAGTCGACTGTCGCGCTTGTTTTCAAGCCTAAACTGCTTAGTTCCATTAACAGTTCGCCGCTGCCCTTGTCCCGTAATCGCGCGCGATTCGCGTACGAGCGCCGCGCTCGTTCGCCTGAAAATTATGCGCAATAACGACAAACGGTGCAAAGTTAACGTTATACCTACGCATTTTCGCGCAGTGCGAAAAAAAAGTCTCATCCGATATTGCAATTTCTTGCGCGTTTGCTCACGAAATTCTCTTGAAAGCTTGGCTTTCGCACGCTTTCTCGAGTGTTGTAGTTTCGCGGAAATGTTCGACAAATAACACTTGATTTTTGTGAATAGAGACAATAGTGTCTTTCTCGCGAGCACACTGTGAGTTTTGGAACGGGTATCAAAAGACGTTTGACTGAAACGAGTCGCTATTTTGAAGATAGAAGGCATCAAATAAATCGAACGACAACGACGAAAATATGGAGCACAGAAAGGCTCAGATTAACGTACGTACGTATAATTCCGTACGATCGATCCCCGTTGTTATATTTTCTCTTTCCGCCGTGTTGCGCGTCCATTCGTCTCTCTGCGGTTTTCTCGAGCGGATGAGTATCCTCCGCGGTTTCCATTTGGCACATCTATCTCGTCGCTAACAGAACCACGTGTTATTCGATTGCGCGCATCGAGTTATACGCATGGTTCGATCGGAAATCGAGTTACTTCAACGATGTTTCCCGAATCACGTCAGCATGCGACAAGAAGATCTCGACATAGAAACTTCACCGGACGCGCTCGCTCGTCCAAAAGGAAATCTGAACTGATTCGACGCG
>QVOA01019245.1:0-17830 GCA_014825685.1 Pseudomyrmex cubaensis | reverse complement strand
AAGATATATATATATATATATATATATATATATATATCTCTCTCTCTCTCTCTCTCTCTATATATATATATATATATGTATATATATATATATATATATAGAGTAAGATATTATATATATATACAATATATATATATATATATATAGAGAGAGAAAGAGATTCTATTTCTTCGGATAATATTACCGCTTTTATATATATATACATATATATACGTCACGCACGCACATTGATTGTGTGCACGACGGTGCTTTGTACCGCGGCAATTTTACCCTTTTGATTGCTTTGTCACTCGTAGTGATTGTCTTTGTCGCACTTTGTCTCTCGTGCGCTTTGTAGCCTGTTTGATTCTTTTCCCCATTATTGTTCCCGCTTGTTTAACCTCACTCAATGTTGCCTCCTATCGTCACTTTCTCCCTACCCTTTGTTTCTTGATTCTCTCATTTGTCCCGCACATATGTATGACAATGTATAACATATATACAACGATGGAGAGAGATCAGAGAACGGAAAATGTACTTCCGCACCTTTATCTATTTACGTGTCCATTATCTACATATCGTGTACACTTCCGACCGATCCCCTGTTCTTTGTAACGAACACGAGGTGACATTTTTCTGTCATGTTATCTGAACTCGTATATCCCCTTCAATTCTAATTGAATTTCTGGTCTCCATTTTGTCGTCGCATTGTCGTCGCGTTTTTTTTTGTTTTTTTTTTTTAAACCACACAGAATTGTGAATCTTCTTAGTTCGTGACTTGAGGCATGACCGAGATGAAGCAAAATGTGAGATGCAGCGCGTCTTCACAATGGCTACAAACGCGGCCACGCGAGCTAAGATACTGCCGGACTTTACGACTGTACGTAGTACCGAGATTTATTTGTGGTCAACCTTTATAGTCCACAGTGGCAAACTTATTACGGTGGCAAAATTGCCTCAAAAAATTTAAATATTATTAAAAAATATTATTGAATATTTTCAGATAAATCATTTAGAGTAGGTTTTAAACGTAACTGCCAATTATAAAAGGGATATTATTTTTAAATACCTGTCCTACGTGCGAAAAGTGTGTAATACAATAGTTCAAAAGGCATTTGTTTAAAGTGATTGAGCTGTGGAACATACCCTTTCCACACACACACACACATACGAAGAGATTAAAAACTAGTGCATAGTGCAACCGCTCACTATGACCAATTGTTTCGGAGCGATCAATAATTGCAATTTTTAATGCCGGTGTGCGTACGCTTTGTCTATCTACTGTTGACGTTTATCAAAGAGCGACAGCTTTTGATATCCGTTAAAAATAGAAAACATCAAATTTGATATTTCGGATTAAAATCCAGGCACTGAAAATGACAATTTATTGCGAGGACAAAAAAATAGAGATTACAATAGATACGTTTTTTCCGATTATAACCGCTCAAGTTTTAGAAAAAATATCATAAAAAAGCTCAGATAATCAAATTGTATCGTATTTTTCTGATCGATTTAATATCTACGAGTCCTTTTCTTTCACATTTAGTGTATATTGTTTTTATTTGTTTTAATTCTCTAAATATATCCAAAAGTATAAAGAGATAACTTGTGAAATATATCAGAAAGAAAAAATAGTACACACAGAAGACAATAATATTCTTTTGATTCTCTAAATATATCCAAAAGAATATACAGAGATAACTTGTGACATATATCAGAGAGAAAAAATATTACAAAAAAATCAATTAGTTTATCATAGACGAACTATCTTTGAAATGATTGAGAAATCTGTGAACGAAGAAAAAAAGAATGACCTGACCTGGGATATATTCTATGTATAGATATATATGTAGGTACGTGCGCGAAAGCGAACGAAATAGAAATCGCTGGGTCATCCAAGTCGTCTCATTGGCTTGTACTTGTGTCAGACTTACAGATTTCTTTGAGCGATGCGAATCGAAAGAATCAAGAAACAGAGCGGAGAAGCAGAGGAGAAAATATCGCAAGCGAAAGGGTCGAGAAGATATGAGAGGAGGGGACGCGCGAGACTGCGTCACGAGAAATCGATAGGACAAAGGTAGCGCATGCCGGGGGGAGAAAACGAAGGCGCAAAAGTTCGGCGATAAAATCTCATGGCTGGTGTGGTGTGTACAACGAAACCCGCGTCACCAACACGCGCGTATCGGGCTTATCTTCATGAAATCAGAAAACGCGGTTAACACAAGCACATTCTGGCCCAGACTCTAAAAACTAGCGATAAGATCCTCGCACGATCCTATTATGAGGGTAAGAAGTACCTAAAACGGCGTCGCCTTGTTGCAAAACCCTAATTCTGAATAGAGTGTGATCGACTGAGATTGAAGCCCTGAGTCTGTTTTATTCCTTGCCTATTTACAAACGCGATCCGTAAAAATCGAGCAATCTCTCGCTTTTATTTTCTATTATTTTCTGTTTATTTTCTATTATTCTTGTATTATTTTCTGATACTCGTGATAAAGCATTATATTATATGTGTATGTGTGTGTGTGATTAAAACTTTTTCATCCTTGTAACAAAAAATATAGCTTCAATTCAGTGTTTGACCTAAAAACCTTTATTCAACAGAAAAATTGTAATACGTCTCAAATTACTTTTCTTTCTTAAAACTGTTGGTTGCGTGAAACCGTTCCGTCTTAAATAAAAGTAGTATGATAATCTGCAAAAGTACAAAGTGCCACTTGACGTAGGTGTTCACAAACAACAGCGTACGTTTAGAAAACTTTTGTACCTAAAAAAATATTTGAATAACGTGTATTTTTTTCCTACGTTTAAAATAAACACAAGAATTATATATAAAAATACGTTTTGTTTTATGTGTGTCACGTCTATTATTGGTTTTATATATCACATGATGTCCGAGAACAATTAACATATACAAAATTAGAAAAGCCGTAGATACTACCGTTATCTCCAAAATTTATTATCATGTTAAAAGTTTTGCAGTATACAGGACACGGAAAATTATCAACTAGCGTGTACATGTATGGTTATCACTTTCCAAATTAAATCTCATGGAAAAAGCGAATGCGTTTGCTCGAGCAAACAGAGTATTTGCAGCCACGTTAACTGTTCTGCCGAAATCGATTCTCTCAAGCGCCAACGTGCCATTTTATTCTCTAGTTTGCCGCCCAGCTGGGGTATAGTGTCGATGCAAGGGGCAAATTAACGATTCGCCAGTTTCAAGGGAAGAAACGCTCCAGAGAGCGCGGAATGATCGAATGTCCCCGGAGGAATGACCCGTTCCTGCGCGTTTTATCTTCCCGATTCGTGGAATACGCGTTCAACCATCTCGTTGTTTTTTTTCCGTCGAACCAAATAAAATGCGTATCAGCTTCCATATCTTTTTTCTATCTTTAGAGAAAAGATGTTTTTTATACATCTGTAAATTTGATTATTTAATTGCACATCTGGGTTGTCAGGTCGATACCTACTTGCAAAAGTTTCAGAAAAAATTAATTCCTACTGCACGCAAGTTTCAGGTTTTTATATTTGTAAAAACTTTGGAAAATATCAAATTTCTTGCAGAGTGTATTCGAGAGCAGCATGTGCGCGCGTGTGTACATACTTTTTCTATCTCAACGAAAAAAGTACGAAAGTGGAAAAGTTGCGAGGATCAAAGTTTTGTTTGGCTGCACTTCATACATTATATAATTGCAAGAAATTTGTTTCCGACAAGGTGGGAAGTAGTTTTCACGGAAATAACGATAAAATCATATTACAACACATCGTCGTTTCGATATTAGAAGCGACGGAAGTTAATTCCGCGCGTAGCTCTCCGTGTGTGCCTTTGCTCTCGTAAAACGTTAACGTCTCGATATTTACTCTGCGATAAAGCGTATCGGATAAATCTTATTCGGAGATACACGCATGTTAGAAAATTGATTTTCCTGCAAGCAAAAAGAGGAAGAAGACGAGTAGCAAAATAAATAACACGGACGGTCTTGATCGACATAATCCCGAAGATGAGGGAAAGTGAATTGCAACGAACAGAAAAAGCGAGACACAAGAAAACGAGGAGCCGGCGCGGAAACGTCGGAAGTTTAATCGCTTCAGCTAAGTTTTCTCACGAGCAAGTGCTTTCAATTCCACATAATTCGCTTCGCTTGCTTCATCGGGTAAGATATATTGTGTGTTGCCGTTGCGAGACACAACGAAAAATGTTAATTTTTTTTATCATTGTCACTCGCCTCGTTCTCCTCATTCTAGCTTTACTTTTGCCTCGTTACAAGCTCAAATACTTCTGTGTTTTTTTAAGAATCGCCCGCTGGCTCTCCGAGCGGACAAGCACCGGGTGTGAGGCCGGGGCTGAAGTGATATAACGTGTAAGAAAATAGACGATTCTCCCCGCCTTATATTTCATC
This sequence comes from Pseudomyrmex cubaensis, assembly GCA_014825685.1. Taxonomy (NCBI): domain Eukaryota; kingdom Metazoa; phylum Arthropoda; class Insecta; order Hymenoptera; family Formicidae; genus Pseudomyrmex; species Pseudomyrmex cubaensis. The sequence continues at coordinate 13,451 of QVOA01019245.1, read as the reverse complement.
ATAACGCGAAGTTGTGATGATGAAGTACGGAAAAGTCATCACTACTGTCTCTCCTTGTGTATATAGAGTGAACCACTTTACATTATCACGAAGAATAATTCCTTTACTTTATTGGCTCTCGCCATAGAGCGGTTTAGAAGAAAGTTTTTTAACTGAGACAACGCTCACATTACGCTCAATGTGATATCATCACTTTAATATTATTGCTTGAACTTTAAAATCCATCGCAACGGTTTCACAGACAATTTCAAAATATCGAATAATTAAATGCGTTTACTACACTCTCTAACGTTTATTGTAAGAAAAGTTCAAGCAGTCAGAATAAGTTGTTGCGTTTTTTATATAATATAAGAAGTATTCTTAATTTACTTCAAAAACGCAGCATCAACGGCAAAAATAATAGTAAACGTTAATCTATTATCACGACCCAATATGCCAACTTATCGTTTTTCTCGTTTCGCTTGCTTCCCTATAAGAAAATGAAGATGAACGATTTCGTATTTTGCCGCCGTTTATCATTTCAGGCGTCAGGCTTTGCGGCTATTAAAAGTGATCGCAGTTAAGCACGGCAACAAAGTTAAAATGCGGTAATAGTTACCGCGCATGCAACGAGAAACTGTGCGATTTACGAATCAAATTATTTTTTATAAGAAATATGATGTTTTTTGTATCTAATTGCGTTCTTAATAGAGATATATTATTATTAAATAATATTTGTCTCTAATTATCTTAATTATCAAATACATAAAACAAATTTGTTTCAATAAAAGAACTAATATTTAAAGAAGAAAATTTAACACAACTGTTCTTCTCGAAGATGTAACGGGGACAGGAAAAAGCCGGTGACGTAAACACTTTATATTTAGCAAGAATAAAATATTACTTATAACAAGTTATTAATTATCTTGTTCAACATTAAATTCTTTTTGAAGTTTAAGTAACATTGAGACAAAGAAACACGCGACAGACTTCCACAAAAATACGAGATTAATTAATACTTAAAAATCACATCTCATTGTCCCTGTTTTCCGTTTATAATTTATTTCGTAGAATGTACATAGTAATTACACATGGGAGCACAGAACTTTGCAATCGCTCGCACCATTCGCGATAACAACGTCAGACGTCTTTATAAGTTAATTCTGTACTGATGAATTTACGATAGTTCGTAAAACATCTGCTTTTACTTTTCATTATGTTCTTTTCTGCAGGGTAAAAAGCAGTTTCCACCTAAGAGCAAGTAAACAAGACATATTTATACACCAAGCCCAAGAACATTTTTTTAACCAAGGTGGTTGTGTAGCAAGCCTGGTAACTGTTCGTGAAATAACGCCAAATAAAAAGATAACACTCTACGGGAAGAAAAAACTTCCAAATTCACCGAGAGTGAAAAATATAATCACAGAAATATCAAAAATCTTTTAAAAACTACTTATAAATATTTGTGATGCGAAACGTTTGAGGAAAAGTCTTTTATGTTCACGATTTCACAAGTATAATGGAATGAGTGAAAAGTAGTATAGAGATAAAAATATACGTTAACGTGATGGTATTGCGAGACCGCGATAGAAAGCGCATTATAAAGCCTCCAGTGTACGTTGAAACATGCCTTAATAAATCAGGTGAAAGGTGATTCCGAGCCCTTTGTGCATTTGAAATCGTCGGCACGAAAGGGAATGAAAATGCCGCTAAAGGAACAGGCCGAGCATACGTGGCATATAAGTCTCGGGAGTACCGCGCTCCCGTGGATTTCATTCGACATTCGATTTCGCGAAGTAATCTCGAGCGAGCGTCTGATTTAGAAGGAAAGTCATGACGTCGAATTTTAAAATCCGTCCGTGAGCTTACGTGAGATATGCTCCAACTTTTGATCGTGTACTGAAAAATCCATATGTCGAAAACTCATATTCGTGTTACGTTTCTGACAATCTCGAAAGATAGCGCGCCGCGACGGCAGAATTAATTAACGAAAAAAATGGAGATGTCGTGTCGTTTATTGCACAAAAAGTGTGTCCGGAGAGACGTATATAATCTACAATACGATCATATCACATTTTCTCACACTTGCGTGGAAGTCTCGATGTTAATACTCTGTTGCTAAATACATATGTATACGTTTAATGCTATTAGCGGTATTTAACACGCGGATAAAGCTTGGTGAAAGAGAATAGAATCACTGATCGTATCAGCCATTCATAATATGGCCTATTATAGTTTCGAGCCACGTCTCGGTGCTTTGTCCGCCATCAAACTACATCCCGTTTATGCTTCCATTCCGCTGTGATCCAAGGATTTAGGACCGCATTGCCATATAGCGAAGAATATGAAAAGCTGGCAGGATTTTCAACCGATATAACTGGCATCATAACGTACCACTATACTTACTTGTTTTATATATTTTTATAAAATTAGGTATATTAAATATCTCAACACGCGCGCTTGCGCACGTGAAAGAGAGAAAGAGCTGTAAATGTTTTGAGTAAAAATTATATTTTTGAACTACGTAGAAAACCAATTTGAAAACGTGTATAATAGCGTAAAATGTTTTTCAGAAAATTATGTTCCGAAAATTACGTTAAGTGATTTAATGACTGCCACAAGTTGCGCAAAACATAATAAATTGCGCAAGTTTTCCTCAGCTTGTAGCTTTACTATGCTACGTATGCAGATTGCATTTGCTCATTTCTGTAACTTTATGCGTAGATGAAATGTCAACGGATAAGAGACTAAACTTTACTTCTTGTGTTAGATTCAAGTAAAAGTTCACGGAAGTTTCTTTTAAATTAAGAAATAGTTATCGCTCGCGAGATGTATTTTTCGATATAAAATAAAAAGCTATAATTATAATCGTGACGTCTGAAACAGAAATACGTATCCGTCATAATAAATGATGACATGTTACTTGGTTAGGATGTTTTTTCTTTCTGTCGATAATAATAACATTTGCAAGCGCTGTAAATAAATTTCCCTGTCTTTTTCTTCCTCTTCAAATGATTAAACTATATATAATGTAATTAAAGTTTCTAACAATTTCACAAGCAATAAGTAAAAGTAATTTTGTTTTCAGAAAAAGCAACTAAACTAAGAAACTTGTATAAATACAGTCTGCATAAAAACGTATAAAAGTTCGAAAGAATCGCAACGTTGTGCTTTAATATTGCAACACGCTTTTATTTTGTGTAGATGACGTAAATGTTCTATTTTGAACGCATCAACTTCTATACTCAAAGTCGTAACGTTAATCACTCAGACATACCTGCTGTTGTTGCAGCGAGCACGTTTCTCCGTTGGGAACGGCAGAAAGTATTAACTAGCAAGTACAGCAATTGTGAATAAAACTGTAATTTCGAAGAGAATGATGTAATTTCTGTTTTTAGACAAAATTACACGCTTATTTTCGTATAGAAAGAACGCACATACATATTTGTGACTAAATTATATACACGGATATATATATATATAGAATATTCAAAAAATAACAGCTAATTTTTCTCTTTGCAAAAGTATCAAAGCGCAGCAAACTTGCTTTGATTAAATAAAAAAATATTTATTTTATCAAAATATTTAACGTGCTGTGCTTCTCTTTTATAACTCTTCAGAAAATATTTATATGTAAGCACTCTCTTATTCAAGCACTCTTTTTTAGCCATTCATAATATCTTTTACAAAATTTGCATACATAATTAAAAATAACATCGTATATGTACCTTTGTAAAGTAATATTAAAGTAATATTTTATTAATTAATTATTCAGTCTCCATATTAACTTATACATATATGCAATAGCACAGATAAGAGAGCATTGTTTTAAACATGTTATTGTAATATAAACTCTGTATTATTATTACTTTATCTCTTTGTAGAGTCTCATTAATTACAAATATATTTTGAAAAGTTTTCAATAAGTGTAATACACACAGTTCTAAACAAAACAACGAAGAAACATACAACTTTTGATTTGTGACCTTATAAAAAAACGTCAAACTTGCATTAAAGCAAGTTTTCAATGTTCTAAGTTTATTGTCAAGTGGCGAAATTGACGATTTCCTGAAATCCACGATAGATTTACACTTATGGTCACACATGTGAGAGCTGCTGATTTCCTTCCTGCATTGAATAAGGAATTTGTTGAAAACTAGGCAATACGCTTCTCTACTTTCTTGTTTCAATGCAATTTATCTGCTTCGCAGTCTCTTATAAATTCTTAGACTCCCGTGGGAATCCGAAATCGTGAAAAGCTACATCTACTATCTACTGCATCGGATCTATTCTCTGTTCGCCAAAATCGCATTACATCACGTCGCCCGCGTGATTTTCCCGGCTCTGGCGTAAGCCCGGAAGACCCTACCTCGTTCACAAAGTGCAACGTCTGTACGTTATACGTAGTAACATGTTGCTTGGATACTGTAGTGGAAGACATCCCTTTGTTCTAATGCAACGGTTGGTTGCTTTCAAATTTGTAAGAGCATAGGAAACATCGAGTAGGAAATATAAACAGTCGAAATAAGTGGATCTTGTAAACAAATAAAACGGAATTTGAGAATCATTAGGCATGTTTTGTCGCTGAATTTATCTTACAACCAAATATAAACTCTATTGTATATTTGTGCAAGAAGGCAGTATAATATATAAATAAATTATTGAAGAGTAAAATCAAGAGATACAAAATGTTCAGATAATAATTGATCTACTAGTTCGATTGTTTTCATTTTTACGTGAAAAATTACATCGCAGAATTTTTGCGTCACAAAATTATAAGTCAAAAAAGACAATTTTGCTATTATGTGGCCAGAAAAAAAATTTGTCGAGTCTATTTTTCCATCGACAAAACGTTTTGTTGGCAAAACAAAAATCTCAATATTTTTCTTTGCACATTTTTCTTGCTGGCCATAGTAACTAATTTCTTGCTATTCTAACAATTAGTCTTTTTTTTCGTGTGTCATATTCTTTTCACAATTTGTTATTTATTTCAAGATATGCATATTGTGTAAATTAAATCACATATTTGAAGGAAAAGCACAGCTAAGTTTCTGAGCGAACTTTCAATTTCCGGTGTCAGTTTCGTAGAAAATATCAAAGACGGGTATAAAACTTTATCTAGAATTTTGATCGTGGCACGTCAATAGCTCGTCTCAACCCGTGTCATGTTACTTGTGGTCTTCTTGATATGCTTACACGAACATACTCTCATCCGATGGGAACACCCGCTCTAGTCTTCCTAGAATGAAATTCTCTATGATGGATCTCAGACCACCAGAGAATAGACTCTCACACTATCCTATCGCTGTGAATCTCTAGCGAGTAAATGTCATATTGGCTCATAAAATCTTAATACAATGAACTGATCCAATCACGATGCACACACAATATATTGCACGCGCGATAACATCGCCAAAAATTATCGCCGCAAACTACTTTGAATAAAATTCTCTTCTCGTTTAAATAAAATTCCGTTGCATCGAACGTACCTCATTACAGTCAGATATCTCAGTGAAAAGACTTTTCTTTGCGTAATCTACAAGTGGCAAAGCCAACTTATCTTGCATTTCTATGAACCGTTCTTGAAAGCCGCTCGCGAAATGAAATAAAGTTGATAAGACCAATCATTCTCGCAGTTTTTGTGCAACTTTTTTTTGCGGCGGTTAAAATAGCTTTTTCTAAAATGAATGTCAGGCAAGTTTTGCGAGACATAAACTTTTTCAAGTAGTAGTAGTAGTAGCAACTTTATTACTATTAAATTGTTTAATTATTTACGCAATTTTATGAGCATATTGCAGTTTTGTTTTCTTTTTTTCCTTCTCTCTCCTTATATGTAGATATATACACAATCTAGAATAGTGCGTATTCATTTTTAGTAATTACTTTTTTATTTGCTCGCCTGATTACTTGGAAACGTAATTTAAATATAATTTGATATACAGAAACAATATAACAATTAAACATACTATATTAAAAACATGTTTATGTGTCAATTTTATAAACTTTTCCTCTAAAAAGTGTCTTAATTAATTTACTTAATTGAATATTTACTTAATGTCGGCAATATTTTATCACGATAAAATAAAGCTTTTCGAGAACTCGCAGAACTGACGAAATACATTTACAAACCGTTTGTTTGCGAGTTTTTTTTTTAATGGTGCTAACTAGTGAGACGCGAATGCACTTGAAATCGATTACAAATGATCGCGTTATTGTCGAAACTGCCTTTCAGCACATGTGATACGTATTCATCCGGTTCTAAAAAGAAAATCTTTTTTGCTATACTCGATAATCGAAAAGCGGCCAGACCGAACGCAACGTTGTTCAATATTATCGTTCAGATTCATCCGTACAATGTGTGTGCGAGTGTGTGTGTCTCCCCGTTACACGTCCGCAGTCGGAAACTTCATCCGTGACTCCTGCCGTATCTAAAACTTATTACTACTACTGACCCGCGCGTCCGTAAAACTGACTCCTTCGGATCCGACTGCTGTTTCAGCGAGCACGTTTTTCCATCGATATACGTGACGGCACGAACGACCTCGACGAGCGTGAAGGACGAACGCGAAGGGAGACGCGAAATTTTATAGTGCTACAGGTGTGTCGTACGTTCCTCATTTCAATATAACTCTCTTATGATAGCGCGATATCTTCTAAACTGTCACTCGTAACTGTCAGGAAGTCTGCTGCACACTTCCGACTTCCGACCGTCGTTCGGTCTGATTGTTACGAATTACCTTTCGGATATGCGCTATCAAGCTCCCTCTTCTTTTCATGCTTATCTTTTTCTGCTGCGGCTTAGTTCGCGAATTGTCCGAAACTTTAAAGGCAACGATTTACACAAACAAAACAATGTGTGTCGTCAAACATTTATATCTGAAATTTGCAATAATGCCGAATGTAAAATATCACCGTATAGCTACATCGAAAAGAGATATTTACATTTTTGTTTTTTTTTTTTTTTTTATATGTTGTAAGTCAATTTTGTTAAAATGTGTACTGCGCGCTTTTGTTTTGCGCCGACATGTTGTTTACAACGAATACAGAATATCTGGAACAATAATTCAACGTGCACATTCAGCGGCACAATGTGCTTGCGAACGGAGAGCGAAGGTTACACATTTATACTGTCCCGGGTGTGTGTTCGAAAGATTTATTCACGCGGATTATTTCCTGCTCCCGCAGCATTCGCATGCTTGCAGCAATTAAAGCGTAAATGCGTAACGCGGAGAGAAAAATATTCCGCAAATATTTTTATTTCCGAATACGCGCGGAAAATCATTTTCCTGTCTCTTGGGAAAATGTCTCTCAGCGAACTCTCAAGAAAAATAATAATCATGTTTCGTCAGAGAAATAGCATCCCCGAATCGGATTTGCTTATTCGCAAACCTTCAAAGGTGGAATCAATCGGCGAGGAGAACGTTTCTTAGAGCCCTCGCAGATTCATTCTTTTGATCTCGATATTCTTTTACAAAAATAGGTCGCGGATGGGTATTTCAATTCACTTTTACCACGATGTTTCTTATGATACGCACGAAGAATAAGAATCACGATTTTTAACTTGCATAAGAGCTCAAAACAAGTTACCACGCGTTATTACGCAAATTGCAGTAACGTGTAAATATGAAACAGAGAGAGAAAGAAAGAGAAAGAGAGAGAGAGAGAGAGAGAGAAAGAATAAAAATAGGTTTTAATTACGGTGTTGTCTGCAATTGAAGGACTAAAACGTAATTTCACATAACGCAAGCATCCGGTTTTTTTTAGAGGAAAATATTTGAATTACAACATTGTTTATAATTTTTATCTCCTGCTATACGATAGACGATTTTTAACGTACTTTGTCGCAACACATTAAAAAACACACGAAATGGGTTTCACTTACATATACAATTTTCTCATATCACAAAATTAAACAATAATATTTGTATGTGATACATGCATTTTGATAAATCAGGAATATAACACTTTAAAAAAAATATGTGTACTTGTCTCATGATCTATTTTTAAAAGAGGTAAGAACGGGAGAAAAACGACATATCAGTGCAACTCTCTTTCGCTCTTTCTCTCTCTGTTTGATAGAAGTTCTTAGAGATCGAGAACTTTGTATTTCGTAAGATTGTATTTGGAATCGAACGAGCGCATATATACTTCTTTCTTCTCTACAAACAACTCAAGGTAAAATATTGGTATCTCGAGCGGAAATAAAGCATCTGCGCGCGTTCGTCAATCTCGGTCTATATATAAACGATGATTTTTTTCTTTGCTCTCAATGGAAGATTTTAAAAGAGTCTACCTTTGAATTAAAAAACATCTCTGATAGGGGGAGGTTCAAAGACGAACACCGGCCAACAATTAAGCCAAGCACGCACGGGAGGATTTCAGCTGAGAAATTAAGACCGTTTTTAACATAAAGAACGCAGCTGTTTGCCGGAGATGGTCATTAAAATGTTTTTTGTTCTTTGTCACGGAGTTAAATACACGCAGAAAGTGAATTTAAAGTGCAGCATTCATGCGAGATTTTCTGCTATATTATCGTGTCACTATTGAAAAAAAACTTCAATGTGATGCTTTTGCTTTGAATTTATTTGTTTAAAAAAAAAAAAAAGTATGCTCACGCACATAGAAGTACACATAGAGAATTGTACGCTTCGTATATTCTGTACAACGTGTGTAGTGTGTGTTAAAACACATAAAGCATTTTCTAAGGAAATCTCAATTTTGTTCCGTTCCTCTGAAAAACTGTTTCCATTCTCATGTACCTCTCAAGTTTTTAATTCCTCAAAGTGTTTATATTTTTAGTCAGAGATTTTGCTGCTAACGTAGTAGATGACATTCACATTTGCGAACTGTCTCAATTAAAAAAAAAGTTTTTGTTTTTTTTATCATCGTCATTATTTATATAAAAAACCTCGCCACCTGATGTGAGTTGGTTTCATAACCAAGTTTTGAATTTTGCAACCTTGTTAAATTTACATTGCGCGTCCGTTCACATGTTTTGCAAGAAAATCTCTTAACATGTTATTTTTACTGTCTCGAAGTACTGTGCGAAATTGCAATCTCGATTGCGCGCTGACATGCAATTTCTATCACATTGCGCCTCGCGCGAAACTGTAATTGTGTGGGTTAGAGCGGTACAGAGAGTGAGCATTCATCACCGTGAAACACCGAGTTCCGCCAATAATAATCAGCCATTTGTCCGAAACGAAACCCGGCGAGTAACTACGTACCGGCAACCATCTAATTGAAATTGGATGTACATTGCACTGAGACGTCACGTCATCTCTACCACCCTCTTCTATTTACTTTGAGATGAAACAACACACTCGTAGAGATGCTTTTAACCACGCTCCAGCGAGCAGTCAACAACCATCTGTATACCTCTTTAAAGTTTAATTATCTCGAGTTCTTATGTTTATAAAAATGCGTATAAACACTCGTGTCTCATTTAATTCACGTGTTAAAGTCACAGTACTTGTGATTTTGTCTTTATTGTATTCAAAATAACACATTGTTAATAAAACAATCATTAAAAGAGGTGTACGTAAATTAAAGGTTACGATTAATTACGTGATTTTCAACAAAATGTCTTATTTACGGATAAAGTTTAAAACGATTTCTTCAACTTGTTCTCGGAAATATTTTCTACTGTCTATTTGAGATAAGCTTCTTTTTAACTTTATAAACTTTTGACACTTCAAAATAAAACACATATTGTGCTGTGTACATTCGTTCTATTTTCGCAATTCATTTCGTTTCAGGTACGTACTGTAGAAAATATAAGCTCAACTCCTGGAATCCCATTAAACGAGAAACATCCGCAGCATCCGGGTGAGTAAATACATCACCATGAATAAAATAATACGCGATTGTAAAAGTTGAACGAAGTAAACACATTGCCATAACGCGCGCAGGTATATATCTATACATACAATATACGCATATCTAAAAACTTACATATGTAATACATGGGAACTGATTTGCATGTTAATTGTAATACACTGACATGTGTACGAAAAAATAACGCGTTCCACAATACATATAAAAAGTGTAAAAAATAATCTTTTTTCTGACAATTTATACGGCATATTAACTTAACTTGTAAAAGTTATATTTTTTGGATATCGCTTTTTAGTTTCAATTTTACATTTTTTTTATAATAAAAAAATGCGTGTTATATTGAAAAATGCCTGTTATATCGATAAAACTCGATCACGTTGTTTTCAACTGTTATAAATATATCAGAAAGTTACTCTGGTAAGTTGCTCTGCGTCTACACAAATATTTTTTATTTATCAACTATGTAATTAAAATAAAGATAATTAAAATAAAGAAACATATTTGATAGCTCAAATATTTCACAAAAGCAATTTGTATAATAATAATAAAAAATATTAAAAAGTGGTTAAAATATCTTAATAAATGCCTCATAACTGTGTGTGTACGTCTTTTAAAAAAATATTTTTATTTCCGAATGTGCGAATTTCATTTGGACAATCTCACAAATGTAAAGAGAACAAAACATTTTGTGCAAAATTTTATACTTTGTTTGAGTTTTATATACATATATATATATATTTTTTTTTTATATCAGTAGAGAGTTGAATGTAAAACAGCACTATCGCATGACAAACATGTTTTACGCACAACAAAAAAATTATGATTACAGTGCGTGACAAAGGGCGCGGCCCTCTGTGACTCGTAAATTTTATTACGGTGATAAACGAGTTTACGAAATAATTAGCAGAAACGCAAATGAAAGGATCATGAATGGTAAAAGATATATGCGTTAATATTTCACTGGAATAAATAAATAATGGAAATAAATATATTTGCGATTATATACATTCTAATTTACTGTAGCAACGTTGTGTGTGCGCGTGTAATAGATAAAAGCGCGTTTTCTACTATACATGTGTTCATTTTTCTTTTTCCGTTACACGTTTTGGTTTACTTAGAGTCACTGTCAAGAATACAGATTGAAGAAATAACAAAATAACTTCACACAAGAGACCGGCCAAAACGTATTCGTCCGGCAAACTAGAAAATAAAATGGAATGGTATAGAATGACGTTTTGTGCATCTATTTCTTCGCAGCCAAACGCAGAATAGAGTTTCATGGTTGAGGAATTTGAGAGACACGTAGTAAAATTGCAGAGAGAAAAACGTGAAAACACTTGCAAAACGTGTCTCAATAAAACTGTTTGTTTACACACATTTCACACAAGACACTGTACTTTTTTATTTATTTCAACAATCTATTTTGTAAGTGAAACGCTATTATCTATTGCATTTAAATCGGAGACTTAAGAAACTTGCATTTGTTTGCAACGTACCCTCTATTAAATATATTGTTTGCAAAACTAAAACGAGCATATAATAATGCCAAAAAATACAGAAGATAATAAATAAAAAAAAAAGGTAAACACACATGACGTAACTTTGAGTAATAAAACAATTAAAATTTCGCGCATAGACATTTTAAAAGCGTAATAAAAAGAAGTATGTGCAAAACAAACCACCGAAATCGCAATTGCATAACACACACATGCACATTAAGCTGTAATGTTATCGTTATAAACGCATCTATATTATTGGAATATTCTGTTATCTACGTGTTGCTGTGAAAAAAAAAATTTCGCATACAAAGAACGAGAAGCTTTTTTTTATTGCAGCAATATGGAATGCGGAAGTAGAAAAAACAAAAACAAAAAAAAAAGGAGAGATAAAACCAAGCTCGAGAAATTTCTTTTGCAATCCAATGAAAATCCGATACCAATTCTACACAAAATTCAAAAGAAAGTTCTTGCAATCCTCTCGGTTTGCAGAGTGTTTTGCGATTTATTAAAACTATTTATGCAAGTAAAAAATTACTGTTCGAACATCATATATTGTGCGATCAAAGAATAAAATTCAGTTTTATTGTCGATAATATCACAAACGAAATATTTATTACTATCAATCAAGCAATTTTTCTTCGAATTTAGCTCGCAAAGTGGAATTTTTTATATTTTCGGTTACACTATCTTTTCAATCAGCTGTGACGGCCCTTCGCTACGTGACTTCTATCTATCGGCTCTGAAATTGATCTGCGCTATCTTTACCTATCGTTTCGCACCTGCTATTTAATCACAAATTTAATTTCGCGCCATCGCATGTCGTGCTAATGTAACAGACACTTCTGTCGAGCGTAGAAGGTGCTTACAGTGTGTACTTTTAACGGAAGTTTTTTTTTATCGAAAATTTTGCTTTTTACACGCAAATATACGCTTCCAATACGATAATTCATCAGCCGAAATAACATTAGTCATTTGAATTACACAAGGGATCTTGTGTGTTCAAAGGCACGTAACGCGAGATTTCACGTTAAACGCCATGTTAATTGCCTATAATCGAACTGGGAGGAATTGTTGTGAAACATCGAGCACGTGGTACTTTGATGTCGCGAACCGTTGTCATATGCGCGCATGAATTAAATACTAGAAACAATCATCGAGAGCGAGTTTCGGGTACATCAGTCGCTGAGATTTTATTACCGTAACGTTTGTTCGTGCAAACTCGTCGGAACTATCTACGCTCGCAACTCTCGGATTTCGCTCGGGCTATCCCAAGTGTATATCTCGACTGACGCAAAATACATCTCGCAGAGTTGAAGCATTGTTGAGTATCCGCGGCAAAATTAATGGATGAACAGCTTGCTCCACGAATTACATGAAGATCGGAGCGCTGAAAGGAACTTACGCGCGAAACACGTCTTTTGTGACGTCGTAATAATGGAAGCGCATCATATAACGATCGATCGATTTAGAAACTATTAGCATGTGGATGTATTATGTATTATATCTAAGCCGTGATGTAATTTAAAAGTTATATTTTTATTTTTACCGTCTCTTACAAAATATTTTTAAAATTACAAATTTTTCAACAATAGTTTGAAAGAGAATCTATAAAATAAAAGTTTTCTAAATCTCTATAAGTTTTTTGCTTCCATCTCTATTAATATATTATCGCGACACACATATGACTTAATTAATTTAATAACACGAAAAAGTCAAAACACATCACATTACTAATGCAGAGCAACTTAATTGAAAGTTTTAATACGCGATCTGTTTGCGCGACATCATCGCGCATAAAAACTGTGCCAAAAATCAGATTGACTGACGTGAAAATTTAAATGTGTGATACTGCGTAGGTTTATTTATAATTAAAGCCTGACTCTCGTATAAGCGCGGTTATATATATATAATAAATTAATGAATATAATGTAACTGACATTTAATTAAAGCTAGTATACTTGCATTTACGCATAATTATTAATAATTATTTCGCTACAGTAAATTGAATGCATATTCATAGAACATGTTTTATATGTATATATCTATTATGCATGTATATATGTATGTATGTATGTGTATATATATATATATATATATATATATATATATATATATATATATATATATATATATATA
>QVOA01019243.1:0-10854 GCA_014825685.1 Pseudomyrmex cubaensis | reverse complement strand
GCGAATTCAGTTATTTATTCGTTCCACCATTGTGTTTCTCTCGCTCAACCCACTTTGGATAATGCTGTGCTGCAATTTTAAATGCACTCTTCAACGTGACGCATATGCGCTCGCGCGGAACAGCGGCGCACGCGGATTGTGGTCGCTATCGGCCCGATGGCGTACGGTAATTTATTAGTCCACGTGCAAAACATCCTTTAGTTTGTAATAATTGCACACATCACAAAACCCTGGTGTAAGAGAGAGAGGGAGAGAGAGAGAAAGAGCTGACGTTGCGTAACACACGCCACGCGTACTTTCGCGAATGAGGTGCACACACAAACGCGGCACACACGGTAGGCCGGTTCTCTCGTATGATGTTCATTAAAATCTACCCAGCGGGACATTTGCGCGAACTGTTTGTTGACGATTTGCAGAGGCGGAAAACGGAGAAAGATTGCGCACGAAAGAGACAGAAAGAGAAAAAGAGAGAGAGAGAGAAAGAGAAAACGAGAGAGAGAGGAGGGGGGATGAAAGAGCGTAACGGACAAAATGGACCCTCATTTAGCTTCTATTGTGCTGAATAGAGATATAACTATACTCTGAAAAGCGAACGCGAATGTTTTATTACAATTTTGCTTGTCGCTCTCTCGGAGGGAGAGATATGTAATTTAATTAATTCAATTAAAAAAATCTTAATTAATCTTAATTAATCTCCGTGGATAAAATTAAGCGCAATTAAAAGAGATATATCGCATTTCAATGGTGCGCACTAAGTCGCAAGAAGAATAAATGTAACAGTTATGTAATTTTGTACAGTTTTACAAATCGAGTATAATTCGCGCTGTGCGCGAACGTTGTTATATAATTCGCATTAATTTCACGTTTCGCGGCGGCGAGGAAGGCGATGAAAGATCGACGAGCAGGAGCGTGCAGTTTATTCGCGAGCTAGTCTTAACTGACATCCTCGGGAGTCCAGAGATCTCGCATCGCGTGCGAGAGAAAGAGAGAGAGAGAAAGGGAGAAGCCAGCCCCGAAACGCTCTTTTTCCACTCGCAGTTAAATTTCTTTGCGGGATTTACGAGCGCGGCTACTCGTCCCGGCATTATCTATATGGCCGGCGAGAGCTGCCCGCGCCCCGTTGATTTAAATCTCTCCATTCGACCGTGTGCGCCGTGTGCTTCATATGCATTCAAAACGTTACGCGACGTACGCTCGCTTTCGCCCTCCCACCCTCTCCCTCCCCCTCCGTGTCTCCTCCTGTGTACGCGCGACTGCAACCTGCACGCGACTGTATATCCATACTGATTCCGGCGCATACCATTACCGCGGAAAAATATTTAATGTTCGGCAAAAACCGGACTTCTCTCGCGCGCGCGGACCGCTGCTCGATTTATTATCGGTGCTAACCCCACGACTGGCTTTCTGCCCGCTCTCTCTTTCTCCCGCCACTCTTTCTCTCCCTCTCACCGTTGCTTTTTTGCCGTTGCGCTTAGTCTGCACCAGTAAGCGTTTTCGGCACGTTTCTGTTATGCATGTGCGTGTTGCCGAAACTTTTTTTCCCCGATAGCGAGTGTCACGCGTCGCGTTCGAGGGGAGGGGAGGTGATATCACGCTAATTAATTTCGACGAGATATTTTTTTACAACGAAACTTATTCACTTTAACAGTATAGCTGCGCGAGGAGAGAGGGTTTTATTCGCGCGATTTATATAATAGAATTAACGCGCTGCGCGTTTCGTTACAAAAGAAAAATGTTCGCTTCGAAATTCCGCAGAGTTGAATTTTAAACGCGATATCGCGTATTGTAAGAATTATCGGAAGTTAATGCGCTAAGAATGTACAAACAAATTCAAACTATCTCGCTTGTATGGTTACTTCGCGGTGAAAACGATGCGAGATTCCTTTAGGAGATACCAGCGCGAAACGATGTTAGTTAATGGCTGCCAGCCGCCTTAGGATTGATTCACAGTTACCGACCCGATGCCCTGCTGAGCATCAAGGATACACGCAACCCTTTCCCGAGTTAACGTTCCGTCAAATATTCAATTCGCGTAGCAGTTAAAAATTAAACATCAGCGAGGAAAAGCCAAACGCCCTTCGAGCGTATTAGATTTCGACGCGCGAAAAAAAATCGATGTGAAAAATTTGTTATCAGGAGATGTTCATTAAATTGGAGGGGATGATGTTGCTCTTCGACATTTCTCTCAGACTTTGGTTTTTCTTTTGTTTCGTTTTTCGCGCGAGCGGGAACTAAATTCATGTTCGCGCTGGCGGGAAATAATTCTCTAAGATTCCGAGAGCGTTGAACGCGCGAAAGCCCGTAATGAATCAACGTAACGAGAGTTATCTCGATGACAATAACTTACTTTCCCAGGAAGGAACGGTGGACGTCTTGTATTAATAGCGACGCGGAGCATCCTGATCTACGACACCACTCATCACTTCGCCTCAGTATTCGCCTAATAAATTCACGATACCCTTGCCTCTTGCCGGTTAAATAGCACGGTTCGTTAAGAGAACGACGCGGGCGCGCATACAACCACCCAACGTGCCGCCGCTGCCGCCGTCGTTTCCTCCCGCCGTAAAAATAAAACCGTTCCACCTCGCGAATCCGTGCGGCAACATGCAATCCGAGGTGGCTGCAAATTTCACGAGGGAAAAGGCAAAGGTCGCGGAGGTGAAAACAATTTTTTCTGCACACGGAAAGATCGATAAGACCTAGATTGCACGTATACGCCACTCTCCGTTGCGGAGAGCATCTGGAGCGTATTTCCAACGTAACCGGTGGGAAGTTTACTTTTTGCATGAAACAAGATCTCAGGAGCCCCGTGGAATTCCACGGGGAGAATACCCTAAGTGATGGAGTGGCCCCGCTACTACCACTCTCTCTCTCTCTCCTTCCCTTTCTCTCTCCGGAGCTCCGGAGTAAATACGACACACGGATAGCCTAGTTGGCGGCCTTTTACCGTGAACGAAAATCTATCATTATCCTTCAATAACCACGGTCACCGCCGCTAATTCAATTAATTACACAAGTGCCGTTGATTTTACACCTCTACGCCTGTGACGGATAATGGTGAGTTATACGAGCGAGTTCTCGTCTACTTGCCGTCGTCCGCGAGGGGAGGAAAAAAGAAACTTGCAATGAAAAAAATGCTGACGGAAGTGACGGCGAATGACAGACAAGCATCTCGCCGTTACAGCGTCGAGATGCTATTGTCGTACGTATAGTCGCTGTTACGTTGCAATATAAAATTTCACACATCACATCTCGTAACGCAAGAGAAACTGTACGTGTTCAACACAGCGGCGTTATGCAATAATAATAACAATAGTAATACTGACGTAAAAAGATTAGCACTGCAGAAAAAAAGCCTTTTTCTTACTTTCCATTAACTAATTCCGTTAATTAATTTCCTTTTCTAATCTCATCGCGCGCAACGTTGCGAGACTTGCTAAAATTAGAAATGTTGCGCGCACAACAATAACAAGTACATGTTATTTATCAAAAATGTTGATCATCGTGTTCCGCTCTCACAAATAAATAAACGAGAGAGAGAGAGAGAGAGAGAACGCTTATAATGCCACAGGAAACTTGCCCGTTGGCAATAAGTCTGGAATATAATTACCCCCCTTTTCCGTTCCCTCTCCCGCTTCCTTCGCTACGTTTGTGTGTTTTATATAGTGTCGCAAACTTTCCTGTGCCGCGTAAAGGTATCGTGTTGCCAATTATGCCAGGTTTACGCAATTATTAAGGCCCGCCATTACGTCCGACATGCAAAAAAGAAAAACGCGCAAGAACTAGGCAGCTTATTCGCCTTTACAGCGCCGTCGTGAATTCTATAAATCACTTGATAAAACTCGAGGCGTCTACAAGCATCGCAAATTGCGAAAAATAATCAAATATAATTAAGCTGATGAACGAAACTAAGATATACTAATTACATGTCAGACATATTGGAGACGTCTTCTATCTTAGAATCTATCAATAATTCGTAATAATCTAATTAGCGAAGATAAAACCGTTATTCTATAGATATCCGATCGAGACAGATAATTTATTAGCATCGATTTTCTTCCCGCTTAGAATATGTACATTCTATAAGGACGGTGATGGAATTCTCACGTGCGCACGTACAAGGACCGTATAGTGTGTGCGACAAAAATAATAAATAATTAAACTATCAACAAAATGCACTTCAACACTTTGTACTCTCGAAAACACAAGAGAATGAAATTTATGTTCCCGAAAAACCGCCACGCAGCGTAGACAAAAACTCGTAGTTTAAATATAAAATAAAACGCGCAAATTATATATAATATATACTCGCAAAATTCAAGAATTAAAACATTCACCACGATACAACAACCGGTTCAATTGCCCGCGCATGTACATAGATCGGCTTTAATTCATATTTGGCTTTCATTACAAAATTCATGGGTGTGGGTAAGAAATTAATAATCCGCCGCGTCGCTTTTAAAATTTTCAGCAGCCGCTCGTGCTGGTGGATTCCAATGTAATGCGTGGCGCTGTACGAACGATTCCAATGTACAGAGGGGGGTATCGCCATTCATTCGGCAGTCTGGCAGTAGTTAAATTTTAATTCCACCAATGGATATTCCGGCCAGACAAATATGGCGAGCATAAGAAATGAGCAGGAAGTCCCAGTTTTCTTATCTTTAAGCATCTTTGTACAAGAAAAAAAAAAGAAAACGCGAGAGTTACAAAAGAACAATGTAGCAACCGCAGAGCTGTATCGAAAGACTGCAATGAATATATTCAAATATTGCGACGTTCTCTATATTTTTTTTTATTTTTACGTATCACGTGTGTTGTTATTTTTTTTTTTTTTTAAATTGTTTTGCACAACTTCATAATTCCGTATTATCCGCATAGTTCTATTCCGCGTCGCTTTATAGTTCGTCAAATATTATAATTCCATAATATGTATTAATTATACTAACGATTTCGATATGCGTTACTCTGTGCGCTTGCAATTGCGCGTAACGCAATTCACACTATTGCACTTACCAGAAACGCGGAAACGGAAAATTTTGAAGTATCGGAAATTTTTTTTGCTAAAATAGAGAGGGCAGAAAGTTTTTGAAAGAGACACATTGTTTCTCTCTCTCTCTCTCACACATACACTGCACGAAGTGTCGGTGAGAAATCGCGACTGAAATAATTCTAGATTGCGCGATGTCAAGCGACGCGGGGATTAAATTTTTTTCGTTTCCCATCCCGCCGAGTCCCGTTTGTAGAGAGTTGCGCAGTGTGTACGAAGTCCGAAATACACATCTTCATGCACGCTGATGACTACAAAGCGCGTAGGAAGATTAACGACCTGGTGACGGAAGGAGATCGATAAATCACCCCCGGTGACCCTGTCGTTGCCGCCTGAGGTTCAGAGCTTTATTGTTAACCCGCGAACTTACCGCCCGACCGCAATATAACTTGAGAACGGCGCACAATAAAGACATCGGGAATGAACGATCTGAAATGCAGAAAGTTATTTTCCACGTTGCCGCTCGCGCGGTTCCCGTTTAACGCTCCGATTGTGATATAGTTCGCGAAAAAGATTGACAATGAGTTATGGATAAGCGAGATTTGATCACCGTCGCATTCTTGTAGTTTTAACAACATTTCCTCGAGACTGTGACTCGATATAAAAGTTAATATCGCGATAATTTCAAACAGATAATAAAGTAACAACAATTCAATATTGGATATAATTACAAATACGAAAGTTACAGATGCGATTAAATAGAATTAAAGAGAGATTTATTACTGGTCGAATGTAAAAGTGAGATAGGTATTAAAAAGAACTTGTATGTATTGAAAAAAAAAAATTATTTGTAAAATATTATGTATTAAAATGTACATACAAATGCGATAATTTTCGATGTCACCGATAAATTTTGAATTTAATCCAAAGCTATATAATATATCAGTAACATTCTAATCCAAATTTGTGTAATCTATTGTTAATTTCTGGTCCGCGTTAAATTACGAATAGCATTACATGAATAATAATTACCATTAACATAAACGAGAAACCGGTATTATATGTAATGCACCGAAAATATTTTATAAATTTATCGATCAGCCGCAATATCCGCTAGCTGTTAAAGCTTCAGCGCGATTAATCAAAATCAATGCAAACACCAACAAGCCATAATGCACGTGTGTTTGTATGTGTGCGTTGAATTCAAAACTGTCCAAATTTTTGCGGCAAACAGGCAATCGTTCGACGCGCGATTATGTGATAAATCTAACGTAACGCGCGGTGCCGCATGAATTTCGCAATGATCGGGAAAAGTCTTGATATTGAGATGAAACGCGCATTTATATTCACAGCGCGGCGGTCAGCGCGATGTTTAACGGTAAATTCGTAATTATGCGGCCGATTTCGCGTAATACCACGTTGCCCCGCAATATGGAAATCTTGCCGCTGCGTGAGGATAATACCCTGTCATACT
Organism: Pseudomyrmex cubaensis; assembly: GCA_014825685.1. Classification (NCBI taxonomy): domain Eukaryota; kingdom Metazoa; phylum Arthropoda; class Insecta; order Hymenoptera; family Formicidae; genus Pseudomyrmex; species Pseudomyrmex cubaensis. The sequence continues at coordinate 4,393 of QVOA01019243.1, read as the reverse complement.
CATGAGTGCTGCATAATATCATATTGCAATACATTATAATCGCAGGTAGCACGTTGCTACCCCGGGGGCCGTTCAACCGGCACTAACCTTCCGAGGTCGATTTTTCTCTCATCATCGGGAAAGAACGCGCGGATCGCGAAAGGGAGGTGGATATTTCAACACACACTTTTCTCTCCCCGTATAGACAGACAATTCCCCCCGTAAGTCAAAGGAGCAGACATAGAGTTGCGCGACTGAATTCGCCCGCCGAGGAGAAGAAGAGACGCCGCCGAGGAGAAGAGAATTCCTGCGTGACGGGATTTTCGTGAGGAAATCCGACTTCACTTCCTTTTTGCCAGTTTGAAACCAGATAGGTCCCTCGTCTTCCGACTTCGTGCGAGGTAACGAGTTTTAACAGGTGGTTTCCTCCCTTGAAAATTCAGTTTGCTGTATCCAGAATAATCTGGACTGAAGGTAGGATACGCTCGCGCTTCTCGCACACGCACACTTCGGAGTCGTCAAACTTCCGGCCGGGCCAAAGAGAGGGCGGGGGGAAGAAGAGGAAGAGAGTAAGAGAGGAAGAGAGAGAGAGAGAGAAAGAGAGAGAGCAGGATATTACCTACTAAACTTCACTTTAAATTTATGATGAAAACGGATCCGCGCGTGAAGATGTTGAATTTAATTCCTGTTTCAATTAAGATGAATAATAATGAGCGTACTCGCGTATCAGGATTTTCTCCCGCACGATACTTCGCTCTACGAAAATTAGCAGAGCGTATCATCCGGCGCTTGTTATGCGAAATTCCATGTCGCAAAATTTACTTTAACTTCGACTGCGAGTGTCATTGTCCTCGTTACTGACACGTCGTTTTATCACGCGTTTACTTTGCCCGTGCAAGAAATTTCGACACAAATTTGCCGCATTCGCGCGCGCCAGGTTTCGCGAACATCCTCGCGTGCGTTACAGAAATTAATTTTGTGTAATCTCGTCTCTGCGCCAACAACTGCTTTTATTATAATTCACGACGACGGGGAAACTCACAAATGTTACGCATACAGACTTTCGGTCTGGCGTGCGAAGTTGCATCGTCGCGCGCTTCCATTTCCCGGAGAAAAACCGATCGCGACGGATCAGAAATAACGGTTCGTGTTTCGAGGCAACGAACGAAAAGAAACGAAAAGCACCCGTGGCTTAGGTATTTCTTCGAAGCTTTACGAGACTTAATATCGGTTGTTTCGACGGTAATTTGCCGCGCAACCGGCGACTATCGTTCGCGCGGTATCGCGGACCTTCGAGTTCGCGATAAGACCAATTCCAGAGGGTTTTGCGTAGCCGTTCGCGTGTCGTGACAAGGCGCGATCCGCGTGCAAAGTGTGTGCGAGAGATCTCTTGCGGTATCGCGCGAATCTGTTCGATACAAATGAAGTGTTAAACCTTTGCTCGTGAGAGAATTAAACGCGGAAGAAGAAGAAGAACGCTTCGAAATTAAATTAAATAAAAACATGAAGACTTTCTGCGATTTCTACTATCGAGTATCACGAAAATATCGATTAGCGATATCTTCTTCATGCGTGTGGTGATAAAGCGAATTTTTTGCTCACTTCGAACGTATGTCGTCGCGTCTTCGCGAAAGAAATTCGCCTCGGAAAGGTTTTTACCTAAAAGCACGCAACGCGTGTTCTCACTTTTTACTTCCTCTTAATTTGTCTACCTCGCTCATTCCCTTTTTCCATGCTTAAATTCCCTTTAGTACGCCGACTTTGCATGAGGGAGTAATTACTTGCACACGCGTGTACATGTGCGCCCCAGTTCGCGCATTGTTGGAAAGCGCAATCTGATTGTTTAAATAATAATAATAATAATAATATTAAATTGTGACTGTTTTTTTTTTGTACATGCTGAAACATGTCACACACATTGATGTGTGTGTGAATAATTATGTTGATGTAATAAAAAGAAACCGGTTACGATCTTATATGTAAGATATTGAAATTGTACTAGATTTGTAATTTTCTGCGGAAATGCACTGAAACGTTATAAAACGACGATAATTTGATATTAAACAGCGTTGTTTTTTTTTTATCGCGTGCGCACGTACAATTTAACGCTGCTGTGTATCGCGCCGTTAATCCCGCGGAGCATGTGTCACCGAAATCGACGTTGCATGCCGAAACATCGGTCCTCGGTCGAACAATCTGAACTTACTACTCTCTCTCTCTCTCTCTCTCTCTCTCTCTCTCTCTCTAGTGTCAAAGTATGCAAGATATCCAGAACTGTAGTTTGTCGTTGCGAAATCGCGCGCAAACTCGAATTTCGTCACGTTTGTGCGGTCGCTCTGATGCATCACCGAATATTAGTTACGGACCGAAGTCTCTTTATCATCACGAAAGCATTTCCTCAGATAGAAGCGTTGTTCCATCGTTAGTTGACTCTAAACTTAGAATAAATTCACTCGAATCACGCGCCTTCTCTGCGTGATTCATTTAAAAACTATATACACATATATACCATTTATCAAAAAATGTTTACGCGAATTCGCGAGTAACAACAGCCACGAAAACGCGATTGTTGTTGGCGTGAAAATTAATTATTCGAAAAAAAAGCTCTTCACCCAACGCGTTACAAAATGCATGTTTGCGTATCTCGGCTCTCAGTGAATTTATAATTAAAACACTCTTTTTTTTCTCTCTATTACGTGCGTAAAGTCGTAAAACAATTACGTTACTTTTAGAAACACCCCCGTTTCATTGATCTGAGAAGAGAGTCGAAGTAATAATTTTTAAAGTATAATTTTCTTCGTCACTCCGCGCGCCGACCGTGGCGGAGAAAAATAGAAATGGCTGTTCTCTTCCGTTTCGTTTCGCACCTAAAACCGTTCCTAACGCCAAGCTCAATGCACTTTCTCTCTCTCTCTATCTCTCTCTGGGGTGCGATATTCATATGAATGACCGGGCAGTCAAAGTGATAAGATATAAGTCGACGGCTGGTGGCCATCCACGGCTATTTGCATAATGTAGGCTCTCTTGTTATGTACGCCCATTAACCCTCCCCACCCCCTGCTTCAACGTCCGCTCGAACCCGCCGCCACCACGTCGTTGCCGACACTCACCTCCTCTCTCTCTCTCTCTCTCTCTCTCTCTCTTTCTCTTTCATCCTCTTAAATCCCCTTCAACCCCGGCTGATACTCCGGCCGCCCCTCTTAAAACCCCTCGACCAGGTCCTACAGGCCATTTTCTACGCGCGCGGGCCGCGCTCGAACGAGGAGTTTACACCTCGCTCGCAACCCTAATGCGGCGATGTTTTATTGCCGCGCTGACTCTCACGGGAGAGATATATATTTTTACGCGGTTATTATTACACCATGTAACGATACGTGTAAAAAAAAAGGCGCACATGGACTTAGACACGGTGCGGCACCGGGGAAAAAACCGGAACCGAGTGTCCCGGTAGTAACTTGTTTTAAGACTTTTTTTTTTAAGATTCGCTCCGACGCGCGCTGATGGAACTGAGATTTATCAGTGGTCGTAAAGAAAATGGATTATTATTTTCGAGAGAAATCTTATTTTATCTCTTCGTAACAACGTAACGCATGAAATTATCTTCAAGTTCTTTTTTGAGCGACGTATTTGGATAGTACAGTCATGTAGATTTGGATAGTTTACTCACCTTTGTCTCAAATCAAAGGATTTTTTTTCTCGGATAGAAGTAAAACAGAAATTTTAGATCCGGAAAATTTTTTTATGCGAAATCTGTTCAGGCTGTCCAATTAGATTCTCATTTCTCTAAGAAAATGTCTGAAATGGGATTTATGCGGGATTTTCCAGATTCAGCTGCAATCCCGTTACAATTTTCGTTTAGCAAACGTTATGTAATGAACGCGTAAAGCAAACGTTATCTAAACGAACGCGTAATGACGTCGCACGCATTGACTATATCGTAATGATGTTAAGGAAAATTCATTGCGACGCGATCATTGCGCGCGATGACTTTGAGAGAGTTGCAGGGTGAAGGGGACGAGGAATGTGTTGCGGTATACTCGACCGTCACCATGCAAATGGGGAGTTTAGGGGCGGAGATAATATCTTGGCTGTACGTAACGGCCTGCGGGAAACAATCGCCGTGAGGGAATCTAATTTCTGGCCGCGAAACGCTCTGCTTTAATCTCGAAATTTCTGCCGCGGAGAAATGATATTTTGCCCGGTAATGCAATTTAATGGTCGTTATGAAAAATTCTCGGAAAATCGGCCGCGACGCGATGCAACGAACACGCGGTCGTTACGCGAAAGTGTCAATTTGTACGCCGATATTCCCCGTTATCGCCGGTTTTTGAATACATTTATTACCGCGGTGGCTCCTGCGTTGCGTTAAAAAAATAAATAAATAAATAAAAAAAAAAAAAAAAAAAAAAAAAAA
>QVOA01019236.1:0-11060 GCA_014825685.1 Pseudomyrmex cubaensis | reverse complement strand
AACCAAAATTTGGTTTCCAAAACACTTTATTTGATTTGATTTACAAAATTTTGGTTATCTCAACAAAACTCTTTTTTTTCAGTGTCAAAGAGAGAATATGCTATTTATATAAACAACCCATATAGATAAACTATTTAGGTAATTGCGCTTTAATTTAATGTCGTGCAACTTTAAAGAAGTATTTATTTGATATTTGAAAATATTGTACTCCTCACTTGAAAGAGCATATTGAATATTTACATATTGAATATTTTATATCATTACAATTATATTGTGAATTTCAGTCACTGCGCAATTTATAAATATAGTGATAGTCGTTATATTGCGTTTAGGGTTGTTGTCGCAACACGCTCCTTGGCAATCTCTCGAGCACCCTTCATCGGCACGTTACTCGCGACGCAGTTTCAAACATCAACGGTTCCCATCTCTGAAGAGTCTTTTAACATCAACAAGCAGCTCGACAGCTTGCGTTACCTTCGCAAACCTTACTCAAATTGCAGAGAGTGTTCAAATTACAAGCGCTATATAATTCCAGGTAAACACAAAAAAAAATCGAAAAAGTCGCTGATGTTTTTGTGCTTCGCAAGCGAGAATTTAAACCTAACGAGAAACATCTCTAATGTAAAATCGGTATATACGCGTTGTGCATGTCGAAATGTAGCGGGAACACAATTTTCGTAACAACCTGAGCGAAGGCGAATATATTCAAGCTGACCTAACCGCTGACCCGAAACTTTTGATGAGACCTCGGGTGTCAGGACGTCGTCTCGCATTAAGTGAAAAAGAGAAAAAGACTTTCGAGATGAAAAATATTTACAAGAGAAAAAAGAGAGAGACCTCCGAAAACTTTTGTTATTACGTCACAAAGTATTTTTAACGAAAAACCTGGAATCTATGGGATAGATATTCGCGCGTGCTGATGAAAAACAAGTTTTATACTGTATATACGATATATCTTTGCTTTATACATGCACGTATATTATATCTATACACCTAGATTTATATAGAGCCGATACGTATACATGCGATAAAAATTTGCCGGAAATTTTTGTATGTTATTCGCAGAGTTCGATTCGCGCGCGCGCACACACATATATGTATAACGTATTCTCTATATTCGTATTTTATTCATATACAGTAATATTGCATATTTCTCTTTTTTTTTACCTATATGTTTTTATTACATAAAGCATATTTCTTCTATTTTGTATTAAATTGTCATGTATGTATTCTTACATATTCGATATTTGACGCTTTCGGCGGTGTGTTATAAGAATTCCCGAAAATGGTCACGACAGCGTTAGTTTCGTATACCGACGTTTCGTGAACCAATTTCCGTTCACCTTGTCAGAATTCAATAGCAGCCTAATAATGATATTCTCTCTCTCTCTCTCTCTCTTTCTTATATGTATATAGTTATTAAATTATTTAAAACAATGCAGGAGTAAATACATTTCGAAATGTATTCATTTTCATGAATAAAAGTTAGATTTTGTTATCTCTAAAAACGTTCGCTCTTTAATGTACGAGCTATCTGTCTCAACTTTATCGTGAATATATAAGCATGCATGAATCACGGTAAAACGACCTGTATTTGCTGTGAGAGACCGTCGCGCTCGGAAGACGAGGAAGTTGGAGAATTCTCATCTCGTTTTCGAGGATCGTAATGTCGCGTTTTATGGACAGAACGGATTTCCGTAAAGGAACGTTTTTTGCCTGAGTTACCGTAGCTTTCCGCGAGCTTTCCCCTTGTCTACATATATATATAAGACACCGCGGGGACAAAGATCGCCGCATCGGCGATAAATGCGTCGTGAAAGTACGACGACAGAAGGTGCGACGGGGGAAATCGACTTGGAAATCTTTTCAGAAAGTTTTTTTTATGACGCCGTCGGTGACCGCGACACCGAGTTTAACCCGTCGTCCCGGGGGCAACCGCGAGGAATTATTTTTCAGTCGCCGTTGTGTTGCGACCGTTATGTACCACACTTCCGTGTGTTTTCCAGTTTTACGAACGCCCGCCGGCTATTTGCCGTTTTACTTCCCGTTTGTAATTTCAGCCGCGCGACCCTCCTTCGCTCGGCTAAATCGCCTCTTTCTATTTACTTTGCCCTGTGGTTATGTGACGCAAGTTAAAGAGCTACGTTCATATAAATGAATATCGATCGAAAATTAAATATGTATATATATATAATATGTATACAATATATACGGCGCGGAAAATAAGGCGAGTCCATTAGCAGTCCTGCGTGTGACGCACGAGACCGCGGCTTTCTTTTTTCTCTTCATAACAAGTTCAAGGCTGATTTTCAATGCTGATAATCGATGATGCAAATTTACAACAGCATTAGGTTAATTTTAGCATACAGAAATGAACGATGATAAAGTGATCGGAAAATTTGATCCGGTATCAATTTGTGCGTTTCCATAGATATATCTAATTTTTTTTTTTATTTTTTTTTTGAGAAATCAACACTATAAAAGCGAGTAAAACAATAAAAATACACACACACAAGTAAATAGAATAAATTTAAAAAAAAATTCTTTGAAGGTATATATAAAAAAATAAAATGATACAGCATGGTATATAATTGCGTTAGACTAACTAACTTTCGAGCGAACGTACATTTTCAAGAGCAATTCATAGTCTTCGTATTTTGGAGTAAAGACATAGATCTAGATGGCAAAGATAAACCAAGTTGGAGAAATGCTATCATGCGAGAGTCGACGTTCTTGGCGCGCAACGAAATATACCGCATTTTATCCAAAAGCGTGCACATGAGAAGAATACGTAAGCGTATTCTTATGATAAACAACCCTTTATGGCGCGTATGTATATGAGTTTTACTCGCTTTAGAACACATTATCTCTGGAGTACGTATTCTCGACTCGGGTTATATTCGCGAGTATATTTATGAAAGGATAAAAACACTTATATTTTATTAGATAAGGATTTATAAGATAAGAATTTAATAGATAAGAATTTATAACACTTATATTTTATTGGATAATAGATAAGAATTATTACACGTACGAATTCTTACATCACAACTTTTGATTTACATGTGAGAAACGCGAGAATACAAACATGATAATTTTAATAACACGCGCGCGCGCGCGTTATTAATAATATCGCTGTCGTGAGATACAATAGCAATTTGCGGTGCAATACTTGAATATATTACTACTCGCTTGTTTAATAACACTCAATTAATAGGAGCTTTATTTGCGTATATATATATATATATAAATATATATATATATATATATATATATATATATATATATGTTCTCTCGAAAATTAATTTCAACCGGCGGAGCAATTAACGCTTTATGCGGTTAACGCTTTATTGAATGAACGGTAAAAAGCATATTTTGCGCAGCTGTTATTATAAAATATATTACTATTATAATTGGAGTACATGTGAATAAATAATCTCAATGTGCAATTTGAAGAATTACTCTTTGCGCGAGAACTCGATATTTTGAATATTATTTGAATATCTCTAAAGAAATGCGATACCGACAAATAACGTAAAAAGTTTGACCGCAACTGTGTATGCGAGAAATAATATAATCATCAAATTTTAGGCAATTTATAGCGTATCGAAGAGTGAATAAACTTTTCGCACACTGCAACGTGAATATAAACGAGCAACTGACACATCTAATAATGTAAGAACAATTTACATAATGCTGATCGAGCAGTTGATGCAAGAAATTGTCGATTGAACAAGAGGCATGTTGTATCAGCCTACGTGCACCTGTGCTCTCGAACGGATCGATGTATATATAGACGCGCGCTCTCGAGCACAATTAGATAAAGCCCCGATCTCTGGTGGAGATGTTTACAAGCTTGTTTGCGATCAAGTAGCGGACAGAAAAGCGATAAATACTGATCCGCATTTGCGTCTAGAAAAAAAACAAAAAACAAAAAAATTAAAAATAAAAACGAGAACGATAATGCGCTTCGATAACGCGCTGTTGTAAATTTACAATCTTTGTTGATCTCTCATAATCCTATATCGTTTCATCGAAGTGTTCGTTCGTGAAGCGACGAGGATTAAACTTGCAGAAACAACTTTGGGAAGCTATATATTGTTTTTTTTTTTTTTTTTCACATTCATGTGTTTTTAAAAATACTTATCTAGACGTATTGTTGCGCGAGCGATAAAACCTCGATTTGCAAATTCTGTATTCACTTTGTGTATGAACGATATAAAAATTTGAGACAATTGTTTGAAGACTCTCTCTAAAACATCAACGCCAGGACAAAAACTTCTGGTTTAGAAATGTCCAGTTTTTTGTTGCAGGAAATAATTAAAAAAAAAAATAAAAAAATAAATAAAAACTTTCAACAACGTATCTCGACGATGAATATTTCACGTCGGATTTGACGAATAAGTCGCGAAGCGACAATGTCATTGACACAGAATCGAAGTATATCCGCCGTCTTCTATTACGAGATAATACACTTTTCCTTGTTTGTTTCCGTCCGTCTAATGCGAGCTCAGCGTCGTCGTCGTCGACGGTGATTAAGTTATACCTGCTTTGTCTAACTTCATTTGTCGGCCTTGAGCAAGTCGTTGTCTCCGGGGAACAAGTGCGCTATTTTATCAAGCACCACGGGTGACCCTCCTCATTAAGAACACGCTGGGGAAGCGACGAGCGATTAGTTTGGCGCGCAAGGGTTTTAAGCATTGGCAAACTGTGCCGGTGCATTTTGTGATACAAACGGAAATAAGAACAAAAAATTCTTATGCAAGTACGTAAGTAGAAACTTTGTTTAAAAGAACAACGACTGACTAAAGTCGTTTTCGAGGACGCTTGCGAGAAGGCTCGTACAAAGGATGTCATGCTGGAAGAGTATAGCAGCCCTTTGATTACGGGGCGGCTTCTGCCGGCCCCACAAACGAATTGAGGTCACCGAATGACCAGTTCTCAATACGTCCCTTCTCTTTGACGAAAGTGATGCTTCTGGAATTCGGGACACAAACGACAGAGATTCTATATCTTTTCACCCTGACCGCTTGGAAAAACTTTGATTTTTAGAAAACGTTTTTTTTTAAATAGTTTTTATATTATAAAAAACGTTATTTTTACAAGTTATATTCCCGAAAATATTTATACTCAAGCGGACGAATCAAGCTTTTCTCATTATCGGCACATTCGCGAAATTTTAGTTTTCGTACACATTTGCGAAACGCTCCAAGTATATTTACCGTAAAATCAACCGGAATAATTAATATAGATGAGTTCGCGGAAAATGTAACAGATTATTGACGTGGCTTAAATTTGAAGAGTTGAATTAAATCGAGAATTGAACTCTTCACACAAAGCTTGAGATGGAAAATTAAATGAGAGTGGGAATCTGTTTGGGAATCTCCTTTCAAGGTTCTCCGGCTTATCGTATTCCACGTTAAGCGTACCGGATTTAATTACACATTGAGTTTTTACTGTAATGTCAAAGACAATTTTGCCAGGTCCACACATTTGGCTTTTCCGTTGCTAAAATATTCATACCTTCATTATAGTATAGATGGGCATTGTGCGTTCAATCACGTTATGCATTAATTCTACATAAGTCGATTAAAAGCAGCTATATATTCATTGTGGCAGTTGTATATTAATTATTAAAGTTTATTCGAACTCTGTATATTTATTGCTAATTTGAAAAAATCTAATTTATATCTAAATTTATGTATATTCAGCAGGTTTTTACCCACTACATACAGAGAGAAACTAAAGAGATCGTGAAATTGAAATTATTCAAAAATATATTTCTGGCTTTGCGCGGTAGCACTTTATGTGACATTTAAATACACAAAGATATGTAAAACATATACGTATTACTTGCAGAGAGATAATATTGATTTATATGACATAATAATATTTTAGTACTGTCTTGCTTTTGAAAAATATATATCGGATAAAAATTAGCAAGTTTTTATTATCGTCTATTTCATCATTTTTCATATCTCTCTCTATAAATTGAAAACGAGTTGAAAGTGGGTATTCAAAAGCGATATTATCGCGTATTGTGTTCTCGCGTGCGAATAATATATCGGCCTGCCGAAGATCGCGCGATGTCGTCGCAATAAAAAAATCTCACTGCGTGTTCGCGTAGGTTGCGTACTCGCAATTTTATTCATTAAAAATATATAAATTGTAGAAATCGCACACGCGGATCTCTTAGTATTCCTCAGTACTGCGTATATAAGAGAAATAAATAATACGTTCAATAAAGAGGTCGCTGGTTTATGCGAAAAATTTTTTAAAAGCTGGCAATATACACATTATAATTCGATTTAAATTCAATTCGAAATTTCATCGCTCTTATTGGCCTTGTTATTTCTCTTATATATAGTTTTATTCATAAAGTTTTTCAAATTTACGGCATATAGAAACTGTCTGTCACACGAGAGACGTCGACAAAAGTGCTGTGGGAGAGAAAGGATGAGAGGGTTTTAAAAAGAGATTAACAATTCGCACTAAATGGCTGACTCTGTGGCCATGCATATGCAACGGGTCGAGAGAAAGGAGGCGATACATCGCGTCCGCTTTATTAAAAGTGCATTCGTCGCGACGTGCACGCGAAAACTAGGTAGGGAAAACGCGACGCTTCTCATCTCACCCGCAATCGCGGCGGTTCACGGCTTGCGCTTTTTACGAATGCGACGGTCAATAGAGCTCCGGAGAAAAACGTATCTGAAGAGTCTCGCGGTAACTTGCATCTCCACTACTGCTTTTTGATAGGAAAAAAGAGAGGGAGAATGAGAGACGTAGTTAACCATAAGGCTTTGACGCGCACACAACGCGACGCAGTAAACGGATTAAAGCGCTGAATGGCTAGCTCGGAGACAGTGTCTTGCCGGAAATCCGATTGAGAGCACTTAAAACCGCGTCGAGAGAACATCATCGTATGGAATATTCGGTCGGTGGAAGATTCTACGAGCGATCAAACGAAGTTATTCGCTCGCGCGGAGAAAAGTACACTTCCCTCGGAGCGTCGATACTCCATTGCCAAATAAATTTTCACCATTTCAACGCTTACTGTCTGTTGTTTTATTTCTATTTTTGTAATTAATTTATTTTTAACAATTCGGCATCGTCTTGAATTTTTTGTTTCTCAATTTTAGAAAGAATTATTCCCGTTGGAACAAATAAATTATTACTTCGTGTGAAGTTTCGTTAATTTGATAGAACAGTGTCACGCGAACCACATTTGTTTTTGCGAGAGACTTTGCTCGAAGAAAATGGACGTGCCTTTAATTCGGCATTCGTGGTTATCAATTAAATAGGCTGTGTAATAAAAATCGCACTAATGACAAAGTAAAGTAATCATACGTACTATTCCCGAGCATTACTTTCCGAATAAAGTAAAGTCAAATGTTATTTATATACACGTAACGTGTATTTTCGGATGAATTACTAATGAAAAGCCTTATCGCTCAAAATTACACTTGCTAGTTCATTTTCTTTTACCTCTTCCTCCTTATTATTCTCATTTTTGCCAAGCATATAAATTTACGTGAAAATAAAATAAATAAAAGTAAATTCGCTCTTCCCAATGAAACGTAATTCTACATTTTGTTGTGAATGTTGTTCTACTTTATTTTGTCTTGAACACGTACTTAACAATTTCTCGCGGTTGTACACTCGAGATAAGAAACCGGAAACGTGACAACTTCTTGAAGCCGTGTGACATAATGTGTGTGTGTGTGTGTCATCGCTGCGAAGTACTCACCCGGAAGTAGCCTGTATATCGACCTCCGGCCAGGATGGTCTACGACGACAGAACATAAGAGGCGGACGATCGCTGGATCCCGCACTACGACGGAAAGAGCCGACCCGACGCGGTGATGTGGCGCCGCTTCCGGTCGCCGGGTGCACCGTCAGTCCCGAAGAGGAAGTGCACTCGAGGGTGCGTCTACGTGCAGAGAGAGAACGCGTGTGCTGCGAGGTGACGGTTCCTGGCGGTGGCACAACCTGAAAAAAAAAAGCAAACGATTTTGCCTGCAAGACGCTGCAAAAGAAATTCAGCCGGAAGCTGATGACTTAGAAGCGTTCTGACATTTTATTTTTTTAACTTTGATATTGCGTTTAAATTTAAAACTAATCTTGTTTTTCTTCGTATCAAAATACATATCAAATCTAACAAAAAATAAACTACAAAAAAGAGAATAACAGTTAACTTGACGCAAATTTCGAATTTGCTTTGCGTTTTGCAATTAAATATTCATTTTTGTTCTTTGAAGAGAAATTCGAGATTTAAATAAAATAACAAAGAGAGGTGTTTGCTTACGCGGTAGAAAATAATAACTGCATATTAAATTCGCCACAGCGCTTTTCCTCGATAGAATTTGTTTGCTCATTTGCTTGAATGTAATTTGATGGACGTTTTAATTTACACGTCGATGCCAATAAATGCATTGCTTCTTTTAAAAACTCGTTCTCCGTTTATCCGTATCGACAGACCATTTTTATGCTTTGACACAAGTGAGTGAATAAATTCTCGTTTTCCCGGCCGTTTAAAACGATGTGTATTTCATTCAATAAATTGTGGCGACACGTCGTTATATATTCCGCAGAGCGGTGCATCATTAATAGCATCCGCTTCAGCAACTTGTTTGCATAATCAATTATATTATGCTTATTATATTATATATATATATAGACATATAAGTTTATCGGCGTGCGCATCAATGTAAAGTCCCAATACAAATCAAACATACCATAAGCACGTGTTACCACGATATTATCAGTTTCCTTAAAGTAGAAATTTTGATACTCGATTTTAAATATAATATCCGTGTTAAAATAATAATATCGGAAAATACAACGTCGAAGCGGGAGAATTTTTTATGTTTGCGAAAATTAGCACCGATGTAACGAGCGATTAATTACTTCGGTACACATCGGTAATCAATAAATCGAAGTTTTTTTGCTACACAAAGAGACAACAGCGGTCTGTTCTTTCGCAGATTGTAACACGTCCGCTTTAATGTCACTTTTCTTGGCTTCTTTAATCAAGAGAAAATGGGATCGTCCTTTTGCCGATCGCGCAACCATTCTTCGTAAGAAGTTAATCTCGGTTTTACGCGATCATGCATCTTTTGTTAGAATCGTATATATTAAAATTTATATGGTATATTTAATATAAAGACATTTTTGGCATAATTATTAATATAATTAATTAATGTATAATTATTATTTGATTAAACTAAGAATCAAATTGAGCCGTCAATAAGAGCCGACGCAGGATGTTTTTGCCAAAAGAATGAATAAATATATATATATATACATATATATTTAAATTTTCAGTGTAAATTATACTACTGAATTTGAATTGAAATTTTCAATTCGTAATTCATGTAGAATGCTGGATTTGCATCATGTATATAAGAAATCCCCGTTTTACCTCCCTATTTAAGTTAATAAATTAATATTGCGAAAAACACCTCGGCCATAAGTCGAACCTGGAATCTTCGGCTTTCCGCGTGTCAATTATTATTATAATTATTATTTGATTAATTTATTTTACTTTTCTTACTCTCGAAATTGTACAAAAATATATCAAAATAAAAATAAATAATACTTGATACGTATCTACTTTAAATTTACACGATGCAGCAGAACTTTTTGACTCGGAAATAAATTTCAAGTAATCTAATTAATCTCTTGTTCTTCTCTTAATTTCTCATTCTGCGATACACGTACTTATTCTAATCACGTACCTTAGGGAAGCCATGCGGGGTGGCTTGTTGGGAAGCGGTGGTGCTGGTGTTGGTGGTCGAGGTGACGCTTCCAGTGGAGCTGCTTCTCCCGGTTCCGCTACCGTCACCCTTTGAATCTTCACGGCTGAACGAGAATCTCTTTGGGCTCAGACTGAAGCTTGCCACGCTATTCGTGACGTACTCCTGCAAGGAGTTGAAGAAGCTCATTTTCGCAATGATGTGATTCTTTTGTCCTTTTGTGATTTTCTTGCGTAAACGCTGCTTGTTCAAACGATAGCGAATATCATCGTCGTCTCCTGCTCAAATGTTCTCGCGGCTCGTTTCCGAGGACCAAAACTCCTTTGAGATCTACGCGCATCGATTTCGCGAAAGATCTATCGGATATTGTTTGTCGTCGTCGTTTAGCTCGTCTTCGTGAACGAGGTCGATCTCTCGACCGCGGGGGAAACTTTCGCGATACTTGGCCGCGTCGTAATATCGATTTCCAGCCACGGCCATTTGCGACCACCGCTCTTCAAGTTCTTCCCACGATTCTTCCGAGAGATTTCTGCTCTCACCACAGAAGTCATCGTACTTCGCCGAGCACTTAAGATATTGCGCTCCCACCGCGCTTCGGCTCGCTTCGTCGATGGAACCGGGCAATCATCTGTGAAAAATCGAATAAGAGGAAGTTAGCACGGCGAAATACGTGGCGAGATTAATAACTTTTCGGCGATGCATTAAGATATTATTTTCCGGTAAATTGTGCATAATCGCTAAGATTATCCGCAACGCGTCTCGTGCAAATTAAAGGACCTCTCAGAAAAGAAGTTCATTATCTGGATTTGAACTCGTGCCAAGAAAGCAATCGCTTTGCCGAAAGCAAGCTTGCGCTTGCTTAAAATGTTGCGCAAACGCGCCGTTAAGAGAGTTCGAACTTTCTAACACGAAACTTTCCAACTTTTCGAGAACAGCTCAACAACTACGATTAAACTTGAACACATATCCTATGCAAAAACCACGGCGCGTGATCAGTTGCCAACCACACACGTATCTTCAAAAGTTTCGCAAGAACGACGTGTATCCTAAAATTTTTAAGTTCAATTGTTATATTCTTTGAAGTAAAGTGGGTAATTATTTAGAAAGTGCACCTCGTTCGATTTCAATGACCTTGAAATATGTTGTTAAGGACGTTATTCTGAACAACTTTTTCTTACATACATGTATGACCGCCGCTCAGCTTTAGTTTTCGAGTTGTAGGGTAAATGGGGGTATTATGGCCATACGGAAAAGATGGCCATAGACTGTAATTTCACCAATAATTGTTTAATAGTGCATTTGTGT